>WSFP011462588.1:0-18710 GCA_009831015.1 Picea engelmannii
TTCAGTTTTCATTTGACTCCATGCCCAATGGACCATTTCCCTGGTTTGACCCCCAAACTCCAAAAATCCAAGACCATCATTCACCCATAAATCTGCCCACCGTTTTCACGTTACTTCAATTTATTTTGTGACATTTTTCGAGAGATCCCTCTCGGGTTGGGGGAGGGAAGCCTTCCAATCCAAAGTGGTTCGAGGTTGCCTCGGGATTGATTTGCTGCAACCCATTTCAGTTTCGAGTGTCAACATATCTAATTGAATAACCTAATAAAAAAGAAGAGTTGTTGGATGTAGCCTCAGGGTGGGGGTGAACCACGTATATGTTTTTTTTCTCTTCTTTGTGTGATGTGGTGGTGTAGTTATGTGTTATCTGCTAAGTGCTTGACATATATATAGATAGATTTATTTATACTTTGTGCTTATGATAAATCTGGATGCTAGATCTGACCTCTATGAACTTTCTTAGTGCTTGAATCTGCTATATCTGAACTAATTCCTTATGCTAAGTGCTTAGATACATTAGATCTAGGTGAATGTTGCGATGCTTTGTTTTATCTGTGGAGTATATATTGGTTAAATATTGATGAAGGTTTACTGCTGAGTGCTCTGTTAAATACTAGAATCATAGATCTGTGTCCCAGCTAAGGTTACAGACATCTGAGTCCTGCAACCACCCCTGCCTCTACCTTGGGTGAGACTTTATCTTCTTCACATGTGTTTCCGAAAGGGCTGGTAGTTAGGGTTTTGTTGGTGCGTTTTTGTAGTGTTGAACCCTGGGTATACCCTTGTTCCAACATATAGTTTCTCAGGCAGTTACGGGAGTGAATTGCCACCTAGTTGAGTTAACTAGCCAACTAGTCTTCAATTAACTAACTGGACAGAGAGTAGTGAGGAGCTAACCCAGGGAATCAAGTTTAATGTGCCATTCTGGTGATGATACCAAGGCAAGGTCGAATTATCATGGTGATGATCCCAATGTTGCATGGTGACAAAACCAATGCAACATCTAAACTCAACTCAACTAGTCAAACTGAAGTGTCAACTGAAAGAGAATATTCTCCAAGTGGAATATTCTCTCCTAAAATATAGGAGACTGGATAATGACTAATTATGACTAATAAACAAGGAAAAACCTTAGGAAAAAGAAATCCTAGGTGTGTGTGAAGTAACTCCAACACCCCCCCTGAACATCACTGTGGTGAAAATAAAGAATGGGTCCCAGCAACGAGGCCATGTTAGGTACCCAAATACAAAAGATACATTGAAATAAAGTGAGGAAAGAGAGAAAACCTCATGGGAAACCCCCCCCTCAAGGTACAATGTATGTAAATTGAAGAAGTACAGTTTCTAGGCAATTGTTCCCTTCACTCCAAGACGACTTCGTAGAGAATGGAACTTATGCTCAGTGAAGGTCTTGGTGAAGATGTTTGTCGTAAGTTCTGCTAAAGGACATAACTGTAAGTCGAGTATCCCCTCATTTACTAAGTCCCGGATGTAGTGCATGTGGATCTCGATGTGCTTCGTTCACTGCCTCTAAACTGGATCTTTGCAGAACTTCAGAGTGCTCTGGTTGTCACACGAGATGACAATCGGCCGATGAAACTAAATTCCCAACTCAGTGATAAAATGTTGTAGCCACATAGGTTGAATGGTTATGTTAACTACCCCTCTATACTCTGCCTCGACTGAAGATAGAGCAATGGCAGCTTGCTTCTTGCTCAAACAACAGATAGGCCTGAAACCAAGACTGAGTGAGTAACCATATGTGGACTTGCGATCAATGTTATCTCTATCCCAGTTGAAATCAATAAACGCGATGAGATATAATGTAGATTATATTGCATAATGAATCCCAAAGGTGATGGTGCCCTATACGTATCGAATGATATGCTTTGAAGCCTTCCAATGTAGCTCATGCGACTCCTTCATGAACCTGGAAACTATGTCAGCTACATATGAGAGGTATGGTATGGAGTGTTTAAGATACAACAAGCTCTCCACTAGCTATCTATATAGTGTGTTGTCAACTAGTGGAGTCTCCCCGATATCCTCAAGTTTGACTACTGATAGGAAAGGAGTTGAAGAAGACTTGCAGTCTGTCATGTGAAATCTCTCAAGAATATCTCATCCATACTTGGCCTGAGACAGTTTGATGCATGATGCATCTTGACTGATCTCGAGTACAAGGAAGAAGTGTACCGGACCCATTTCCGTCATCAAAATCCTGTCATGTAGAATCTTCTTGACTGCAAAAATCACTGAAGTCAAGCAACCAGTGATCAAAAAATCATCAACGTACATAACTAAAAGTAGAAGTGAATCAGTTGTCCTGAGCATGTAGACATTTGGGTCTGATTTACAACGTACAAAGTACTGTGACAACGGGTAGGAGTCCATCTTGGCATACCATGCCCTCGGATCTTGCTTTAGGCCATAAAGGGACTTCTTCAGTCGAAAGACCAAAGATGATTCCTGCATAAATACCTAGGGTTGCTCCATGTAGATCTCCTCAGAGAGATCATCATGAAGAAATTCATTCTTCACATCCATATGATGGACTTCCCATCCTTTGGCTACCACAATGGTAAGTTCCAATCGTATGGAATCCATCTTAGCTACTGGAGCGAAGGTCTCATCATAGTCAATACCATGAACGTGTTGAAAGACTTTGGCAATAAGCCTAGCTTTCTATCTACTAATATGTCCATCCACTATGATCTTGGTCCTATAGACCCATCTACATATGACAAGATTCCTTCCAGAAGGAAGAGGAACCAGATCCCAAGTCTGGTTCTCGAGGAGGGAGTTTTACTCCTCCTGCATGGCGGATTCCCAAAAGGGATTTCTAGTAGCCTCGCCATAAAGCTGTAGATCTGAAGATTGAACCAAGAAAATATGCATGGAGGTAAATGGTTCAGTGGAATTGAGTGTAATATGATTCTCCTCAAAATCATATAGATTCCTCCTAGTATTAGTTGGATCACTAACGAAATCCCCTGGAACCTGAAGAGTAGTCTATGCCCACTTGGGCCTCTGCTCTGGCTTTGAAACTGCATTTGGATGCTCTGAATATACATCCAACTATACTGAAACAAAATCTGAGTCATTTGAGTCATATGAATCAAAACTCTCATCTAAATAAGAGTCACCATGTGCATTCTCATCATCTCGGACAGGTGGAAGAATGAAGGTCTCTGCATGCAGCTACTGAGGTGCATGCGATACACTTTCCTTGAATTGGACACCTAGCTCAATGATGAGCTGATCTAAGGAAAGATCAATAATCCTATATCCCTTCACACCATCAGGGTATCCAACAAAAATGCACTCAGTGCTCCATGGATCAAGTGCCTTCCTCTTTTCAGAGGGAATCCATGCCCATGCACGTGAACCAAAAATGTGAAAGTGGGTCACTTTTAGTTTGAGGCTGCTCCAAGCCTCGTAGAGGGTCTTATCCTTGACATATCTATGGGGAGATCTGTTTTGGATGTATGCTGCACAATTAATTACTTTGGCCCATAGTCTTTGTGGTAGAGACTTTGCATGAAACATGCAATATTCCATCTCCTTTATAGATCTGTTTCTCCGCTCAACAACTCCGTTTTTCTATGGAGTAAAGGGAACTGTGTGCTGCAACTAAATCCCTGCCTCATGGAAAATATTATGGATCTCAAGATTTACATACTCTCTCCCATTATCAGCTCAAAGGACTTTGATCTTATTTCCGGACTGTGTCTCAACTAAGGCTTTGAAATGTTTGAGGTGTTGAAAGACCTCAGATTTTTTCCTAAGAAAGTAGATCCAAGTAAAACATGAGAAATAATCAACAAAAATGAGAACAAACCTCACTTTGTTGATGGATGGATGTGGAAAGGGACCCATAAGGTCACTGTGAATCAGATATAAAGGTGTGGAATATCGTCGAGACTTTCCTTTGTCGAATTTTTCTTGAGGGTGTTTTCAGAGAACACATCCCTCACATACTCCCTTGGAGAAATGGATGTCTGGTATACCATCAACCAATATTTGTTTTCTAATTTGTTACATGTATCTGAAATTCAAATTTCTAAACCTTTCATGCCATATCCTACTACTTTTGTCATCATGAGTAAGCAGTAAAGAAAAATCAGGTTCAATGAATTCAAAAAAAGTATACAATCTAGACTAATGATTTACCTCACCAATAGAAACCCTGGAGTTGGTTTGCATGCCATATATGTCCATGGAATTTGGTGTGAATGTGAATTTATTTTCGGTGCCGTAATTCATCATCTGATACATGGACAGAAGGTTGATAGAAAGTTTGGGAACGTGCAACACATTCTCGAAGCTTCCATCGGTGAGTTCAATCCTTCCTTTGTTGGTGACTTCGATATAAGAGTTGTCCCCCATCAGTATAGGATGACCTTTGCATGCATCCAATGAAGAATATACTACTTCGGATGTATCCATGTGATGTGATGCTCCTGAATCTATGATCCAAGCATCGAGACAGGAGTTGATTGCAATTAAGGCATGGCTAGAATTTCCTTTCTTGGAATTCGGATCTTTTGGCTTCTTCTTATTTTTACCCTCAGGGATACGATCTCCAAGGTTGTTTTGTTGAAGTATTTGAGACATAAGATCTATTTTTTTTTTAATGCATGTGGATTTCGAATGGAATCCTTTGTGACATTATGTGCATTTCTCCCCTTTTCTTCCCTTTTCCCCTTTGGATCGAGAGGCATCAGTGAAGGGTTTTGTGTACCCTTCCTTCTTCGAATGTGCATGATATTTTCGTTTATATTTATCTTTAGATTTATGATATTTGTGGCTGCCATCATGCACAGTGAGTGCATGTGCCCTTGGGCCTTTGATTGTTCCCATGTTGATGATCTTGGTTTTCTCTTGTGTGAGGGATTCAATAAAGTCCTCAAGAGAAGGCATCTTCCAGGTGGCTCCAGAGGGGAATCTAACAGTATGGAATGTAGATACAAATATAGAGAATTCAATACCAAGATTGGATAGAATGGTGAGAACCATTTGTTTCTCCTCCTTCGATTTATCAACCCCACAAGATTTGAGTTGCAACAGTAAATCCTTGAATTTTGTAAAGAAATATTGGATATTGTCGAAGCTTTTTGGATCCAATGTGAGCAGCTCCACCTCTAGCATGTGTCCCCCCCTCATCTCATCTTGTTTTACAAAGATCCCTTCCAAGGTGGTTCAGGCTTCATTGGGAGTCTTACAAGAAGATATATGAAAAAGGAGATTGGCAGAAATAAGACTGCAAATTGTTCTAAGTGCCTCATCCATGTGATTTAAGTACTTGGATTTTTCTATGGATTATGTCAGTTCTGTATCTGTATTCAAGGCTAACCTGTACAACCCTCTAGTTTGGATATGTATGGCTATTTTCTCCTTTCATGCAAAATAGTTGTAAGGTGTAAGAATGAATTCTTTTTGGAAATCCATCTTTCTGCTGTCTTCAATCTTTTGTACCTGCAAACACATTTGGTGTAGATTTTGCTTAACAGTCCATCGGATCTAATACCATGTAAATGTGTTGAACCTACACAGAATATATATAGCTAAACAATGATACACACATTTTCATAGAGAATAGAATAAAGAATAAGAAGGAGAGAAAGAATGGAAGAATTCTCACTAACCGTTGTGAATAATGAATAATTTACACATGATATACTATGTATAACTCAATGAATGTGCATTAGAGGAGAACCAATGAGACATAGTGGTGGTCTAGAGTGATATGGACACACACCAACATTTATGAGAGTGAACTTCCACCTATTACAGCCTCTCAGGCAGTTACGAGAGTGAACTGCCACCTAGTTGAGTTAACTAGTCAACTAGTCTTCAGTTAACTTACTGAACAAAGAGTAGTGACAATTTAACTCAGGGAATCAAGGGTATTGAACCAGTATAGTGATGATACCAAGGCAAGGTCAAATTATCATGGTGAATATCCCAATGTTACATGGTGACAAAACCAATGCAGCATCTAAACTCAACTCAACTAGTCAAACTGAAGTGTCAACTGAAAGAGAATATTCTCCAAGTGGAATATTCTCTCCTAAAATATATGAGACTGGATAATGAATAATTATGACTAATAAAAAAGGAAAAAACTTAGGAAAAATAAATCCTAGGTGTGTGTGAAGTAAATCCAACACTAACGCCAATTTTTATACTCAACAGACTCCTGGTTACTAATAGGAAAATTTTCACTAGAGGATGAAAGAGAATAACCCAACATAGGTGGATGACATGAAGGTTATGTTATGAGATCTAGTGAAAGACTCAACTCAACATTTATGAGATCTGACGAAATACTCGACTCAATACTTACGAGATCTATAAAAATACTCGACTCAATGTGAGAGGTGGTTGTTTCATTTTTTAATGAACTTGACACAGGAAAATAACTTTTCTCATGACCTCTAGGTTCAATTCCCAGACCTCTGTTTCATTTTGTAACGATCTTGTCACATAGAAGAAAACTATGCTCGCAAGGTAGGTTTCATTTTTACACAAGCTTGAAACTATAAACTATTCTTGAGGCCCTCTCTTTCATTTTTTAATGAGCTTGAAACAAAAATGGGAACTCTCCTCGAACCTGGTTTCATTTTTTAACGAGCTTGAAATTAGAAAATAAATTATGCTCATTGACCTTTACTTGATCATGGATTACAAGAGGAAAATTCTTTGGAAGGAATACATGTCAAGGGACAAACCTCAATTATGGATTCAAAGATATCTTTGCTAGATGGTAGAACCACACTCTAGAAGGAATACATGTCGAGGGTCGCGATAGGGGTAGGGATATTAAGCTCTAATATCCCTATCGAAGAGATCACCATGCCAACTACCAGATCTAAATCAGAAGAAGGGAGAGATTCCTTCTCATCCAGAGTTTAATGCATGGGACCGGTTGCTACATAATTGACCTGCGGCAGGGTGGATGTCACTAGCATGTAATAACTATTCAGGGAAGTTGGATGGTTGGCCATCATATGAGGGCCAACGAATGAAAGTTGGTTAATTGTCACCATGTTTCCATTCTGAGGGAAACACAACGATTAAAATACCATGGACACAAGATCCTTCATAGCATAAACATAGTCTTTCCTGAGGAGTAGATTAAAATCCAAGGGGTCGTGGACTACCATCACATCAATAAAGAAAATTTTCCCTCCTAAAGTAACATGAAACTAAGGAAGGATCCCCAAAGCTTGAGTAACCCTTCTGTTAAAATCCAACAGATTCTAAGTCATCAATGCAAGGTAAGGGGAACCCATAACTTGTGAAGTAATGGAGGATAAAATACTAATTGGTGCACCTTCATCGACAATAGTGTGAGGAACTTCCCTTCCATAAACCTAACCATGATGTGTAAAGGTATATAATAAGGGGGAAAAGATTTTGGCAGTGCACCCCAATATAAAAGAATGGCCTCATTACTAAGAGGGGGCTTCGTTGGAATGGGTGAAGTGTCCCCTTGTCCAAAAGAATCTGTAGTAACAAGAAATACCACAACATCCTCACTCTTCAAAGAAGGAGTGGGGTTGAACAAGGGTGGTATTATATTGACCACTTTAACTTCACTCTCCAAGGGGAGAGAAGGATCGATTGAAGGTGAAATTGAATCGATCGCTTGATCGACTGACTCAACTGATGATGGAATCACATGGATAACCTCATCAACTCTATTGATCGATGATGGAACTGGATTAACAAGTTCATCAACCAATGGCAGGTTGGGAGATGGAATTTCTTACTAGACATCAGCAATATTTTCCAACATATATGAAGCCTCATCCATACAAGGGAAGAGGTAACTACGATGCATCTCCTTACATAACAAGCAAGGAAATGTGACTTTACCCTTCTTACTTTCAACCTAATTATCACTAGTTGATGGTTTTTCACTAGCATGAACTGCAACGACTGACAACATGGGTTGAAAATCCTTAGACCACACTTCTACAACCTTGTGAATACCAGGGAAATCCTTACGAAGGTGGTCACCTTTACAAATCCTGCAAGAGAGTTTGGGCTTGTGGTGCATCTTGATAGACTTGTCGGCATTATCAACACTCCCAGCATGATGAACAATAGTTGGTTGATTTCTTCCAACATGTCCTGTAGTGGTTCGAAGTTTCCCCCCTAGCTTATTTTTCTTCTTCTTAATCTTCCTTTTCTTCTTCTTCTTATCCACCTGGTTACTAGGTGCAAAGATTTCACTGGGTGAAGAGGAAGACTGGGAAGAATAATATAAGGGTGAAGAAGGAAGAGGATCAACATGAGGTTGATGGTCCTAGTGTGGAGTACTTATAGATGAAGCACTAGGATCATTTACATTCACCGGAGTGGAAAAGAAATAGAGCGGTAACCCAATATTGAATCCGGAAAGAGTCAAAGTAGAGATATAAGGAGGACCAACGTGTCCCACAAAAGAAGAAACAAAAAGTATCTTGGGAAAAGGGGTTCTTTTGTTGGTAGTTCCAAGAATTGACACCATAGACACAGACTCAACCCTAAGGTATTTATATGGAAAACAAACAACACACGCTAAAAAATCTAGGAAGCAAACCCAAAAAAAAAAAACCTTTTCACAATGAATGCACTAGTTGGTGATGAAATCCAACATTGCAGAATCAATATGAAAAAGGGGTTGAGATAGAGTGGGTGGATCAGTTACATTGGTGACTTGCTTAACAAACTTACACCTTGGTGCAATTTCCCTCATGGTCTATTCATGGGTTACCCGCGAAGGAGCCCTAGTGAGTTTGACCAATGTATGGACAAGGTACAACAAAGAATCCCCTTCACTATCACCTTATTTATGAACCATAAATAAAAAGGCTGCTAAGGTTACCAACTCACATTTAGCCTCCGGGAGAGTATATTCAACAGTCGAGATCGAATGTATGGCCATGATATCAAGTCTGAAATTATTCTAGAGGACTGGAGATAAGAGGACCAATAAAATCCAGAGGACCTCAATTGAATCTGAGATTTATGAAGCACTAAAACCTAATGAAACTAGTGACACTTGAAGAAGAACCCCCAGTATACGAAATTTCCACTATGTTTGGTTAAGCTTTGGAGGGGTAATATCCACTTCTCTCCTGCACACGACCTCATGTTTAACCCCTATGTAAGAGGGGGGTCCTGGATATGATTATATGAAAAATGGATTTCCTCTCCCTATCACAATATTCTATGTTTGTTTATGGTTTTGGAAAGTTATTCTCAACACTTATTCCAAATCCCTACACTTAATCTAATGTAGGTTTCCAGTGCCCTGGAAACAAAAATTTCTAGATGGATTTTAATTAGTGCTTTGATTTTTTAGGTTGATGTTTACTCAAGGGTATGGAATTGAAATTGATGATATTCGTGACTTTGAATAAAAAAGAGTGAAAAATAATGAGATTCAAAGCTTTCTATTTGATTAACTATGTCTATGGAAAGGAGAAGAGTCTTTTTCCATTCCCAAATGCATAAACCCAATGCATTTTATCAAATGAAAACTACGAACATGTACCACCCAAAATATTGAATGCAATTAATTTCTGTCCATTTTATTATAAATGCAATGAACCTAAATAAAATGCAACTTCTTTCTACTTCCTTACTTTCAATGCAAGAATCCAATGTCAATACAAAGGAATATGAAGTAAAAAGATCGAACACGAAATGCACTCAAAATTGATGAGAACTGAGAGAAACTAAGTGTGAAATAACTAATTCAATAAAGAACTCAAAAATTCGACAATAAAGAACAATGTCAGAATGCCTCCAACAAGAACCCAAACAACGAAAAAGAGGAAGAGAAAATCACTCAACAATATTTAAAAATGGGCTGCAAGAAAAGGCATTCAAGCTAGGTTGTGGTAAGAAAAAGAATATCAGTCATTCAAAAGAGAGAGATGTTCTAAATAATATTGAAAAGAAGCTCAAGACCAATCGAACCTTTGTATAATTTTAGAACCAATCAGATAATTGATAACATCACGAGACAAAGACCAAACCAGTGAAAATTAAGGTGAACCAATCTCGCAACATAGAAGAGGTTTATAATCTCAATAAAGATAAAAATGAGTGCTAAATATCAAATCCTTAGTCCAAAAAAAGTCAAATAAAATATTGGATATTCTAGGAAAAAAACCTCTCAAAAGAAGACTGAGAAAAAGAAGGAAGAAAGAGGCAAAAACACCAAAAAAGGGAGATTGGCACCCATGTTCTCAAAGATACAAAGTGCCAGTAAAGAGAATGGTGCTCTCGTGGAGGCTTAGGGGGAGTGAAATATATCTAATGGCACCCCTGTATAAATCACAGGGGAGTTCCAATCAAGCTAATGGTGCCTTGGTGTGAACTAGAGGGAAGTTCCACTTTCTGAAAAAGTTCAAAAAATGGCTTCTAACAAGATCAGAATTAGTAGAGACTCAGTAAATGGCTCTATAAAATCTTCAATGAGGAAGAGATAAGGGGCGATAGATCAGGAAAAATCATCAAACAATTAATATTTAATCACGAGAAAAGGATTCAAGACGAAAAAGAGGAAAAACTAGTTAAAGTTCTTCCCCAGTATGATCGCCATTTTCTGTTATGGAATGGTCCCCCTATGGATAATTGAAACTTCCCTTGGATTGATAGACCCATATACCAAGATATAAATAGTACAAGTGGACACTAACATCCCTTTAAAATCATCTAGAAGAATCAAATCGAGAGGGAGGGAAATAGTATGATGTACCTTTTCCGATGTTTGTCCTCGTCGCTTCTAATCCTTGAGCTTGATCTTCAAACCCCCTAGCGCAAACTGAGATATGTGATGGAAAAAAAAAGAAAAACAACTATCTCCTACTCTAATTGATTATATTAAACAAGTATATCTACTAAGATTTAAAACAATAGTAGACAAACGAATGAGGAAATACACAATCTTGAAGAAATAGACCAAGTATAAATTGAATGAGAACCAATAAATAAGATACTTACAGACCATTATTGATGCTACATCAACCTCTCCAAGATCTCCTCATCCAACCCTTTCATGAATGAATCAATATCAAAATGATTATACTTTACTAATTTCTTCCCCCTTTTCACCATGGAAATGCCTCCAATTTATAGGCTTTGAGAGGCTCAACCACCTTGAGTATTTTTGGAATTGGTTGAGGATATAGCTCCATAAGTTATGATTTATTCCTTATATAGAGCCATGGAGTAAGACTCGAGCCAAAAAAACCCAAACAAATTTTTCCCTTAGAAGAAGGTGGGACTCACCATGATTCCCTCAACCAACAATGGTGCTCCTTAAAGCTGAAGACAGGATGCCATGGCGCTCCCTTAGCATGGTGTAGGGAGCATCGATGCTCCTTGAGCATAGGTAGGGGAGAATCAGTATTCTTAAATGCCTAAATAATGGTCAAAATCCTAGGTGAAAAAGTATGTTTTGACTTCCAAATTATGGGGATTTTCCTTCCAACATGATTTGGGGGTTGTGACAAGTGTTTTCATGGTTTCGATTGACTTGTGACACTTACTAATATAAGACATATTATGACACTTACGACACTTGCGGAAGTTTGGGTGCAACACTTATGACACTTGCGACAGTTTGGGTGCAACACTTATGACACTTACGACTGTTGTTAGGAGAATTTTAGGCATTAAAATAGTTAAAAGTTTAGAAAAAAGTCATCATATTGTTAGAAACCTTATAGATTCTTTTCAAATAATTGGCAAGAAATCTCATTCTAAAGACCATAATGCATCCTGATGTGTCTTGTCACAATCAATTGTTAGCAAGATCACAAGAAAACATCCTTTTCTACAATAAACCTCTCATCTCATGAAATGCAATGTAAAAACCCTTAGACTGTATTCTCATAGATGTGATAGCCTCGACACAGGTGGCCCAATATATCTATGGGCCTTCATTGGTAGGCAACCTTATTCTGACATGAAGTTAATAGGAACATTTAAGGGACGGATACAAGATTTCTGGCATGAGAACACTAGGCCTTCTTCCAACCAAAAAGATGTACTAAAATTGAGAAGGGGATATAGGGACTGTGAACCCCATATTAAACATTTTCTTGACATTACAGAGACACAATTTTATGATATATTCAGGATAGTACATAGTTCACTTAACTTGGGACAAATATCTTTCCACAAATGCAAGCCTTCGTATGTTAAAATAAACACAATTTGTAACACATGTTGTTGTAGATATCACATTGAGTATGGTTATTATTATCACACACACACACACACACACATATATATATCATGTTTTGCATAACACCCTTTTGTAGGAATGATTAGTTATATTGCCACCATCGTCATCTAGAGACTTTATTCACAACATCTTGTGTACAAGGCGAGAGGGTTGTACATTTTATCAAAAATATTTCTTAGATGGGACATGCCCGAGGTGCGGTGGAATGATATTAATAAGCAAGTGCATCTATGTAAGCGATGAGTATGAATTGGGGAGGAAGGAGGTTGCCTTGCAAATATTTAACTATGCCTCATATGATATTGATGGAGGATGGTAAAGAAAAAATATACAATTGGTGACTTCTAAGGTATGAGTATGTGACTTCATGAAGGACTTCGTCGAAAAGAAATGACAATATGTTCAGTATGTGCATGTGGCTCAATGGCAAGATGAGAATTTCATAATATGTAGAGATACATTTTTCATTGGTACAGTGTTATTAGTGGTTGATTTTCTTGAGAACTACACCCTTCAACCGCAAAATGAGATTCAAAGCCAATATTATCAGTCAAAGAAGGTTAGCATAATGGTCCATATCACATATAGGCATGGGTCGGATAGTAACGAAGAAAAAAAATTTATATTGAATGAGTATCACTTCTACATAAGCGATGATCAATGCCATGACTTAGCTTATGTACAACATTTCTTTTAGTTGTTATAAAATCTCCTTAAGAAGAAGAACATATAGATGGATAAACATTGGATTTGGTCAAATGGTTGCATAGGACAGTTAAAAAATTCTCGTGTATTTCAATGGTTGTGTATGTTGCACAAAAAACTCAAGGTACCACACATTTGAAACTATTTTCAGAAAGTATCACTTCCATCATGGTAATATTGTTCCTTGACAACATCTACTAAAGATTCCCAAGTGGATTTGGTCTCAAACATTCCAGACTACTCTATGGAAATTTGCTCACACTAAGTTTCCCACCAATTTTTGACATGGGGGAGAGCCTTAAGGAGCATGAATGTGTTATTTTCCTTTTTAGAAAAATTATGCACAGAGAAATAACCTTCTAGTATATTTAACCATTTTTTCAGAGCATCCGCATCTATCTAACATTCAAATATGAGAATATAAAAATTAGCGTGTGCCTTAAGAGGAGCGGTGCCTCCAAAGTGGCTGCTTGATGAAGACACATACATTGTTATTGAAAAGCATCGAAGGATTTGGGAAAAAATCTCCATCATTTCATCCCTCTGTTACGTGAGATCTTTCTCCCGCAACAAATTAATAAAAACTTCTACTCTGTCATTTATATTTTCTTCCACCATTGAGGGTTTCTTCGGTGTGCGTGAGCAATTTTCCTCAAGAGAGACAAGCTTGAGACCCAACTTTATATACTCGGACCTCATCAGGAACGTGCACTAAAAAAAAACAAGAGCAGTCTGCTTTGATACCATTGATCCAGATTATTTTGAGCAAGAAATGAGAGCAGAAATATAATAAAGAAATATATTGAGATATTGGAAGAGATCCAATAATGTAATAGAGATATATCATATATATAACAAGAGGCACAAATATACAATAATACATAGTTTGTATTAATAAGTGAAATGTATAGAACTGTAACATCATAGAGAGAAAGACTCGCTAGAATGGTGGAAACTTATCTCTGAGAAGAGATGTGATGGCTATTCTCATTCGCAAGAAGATGATTACATAAATGGATCAAGAGGATCGAAAGGAATTTTTAACATAAATGGAAAAGCTATGAACATCCAAAAACCTAGCCCCCATAAGATGAAAATACAATAGGTTTGTGTCCCCAATGTGGAGTTGAAGCATCAAAATTCATGTGGGTCCCAATGGGGTAAGTTGGTACATCAACTTCTCGGTGTCGTAATGTTTGCATATGATCTTCGTTTTAGGTGCACAATAGCCCATTGTAAAGGTCTATCTGATGAATACACATTATACCATCACACTTTAAATCCATCTAAGTTTTTTAGGGCATCAAAACGGCCCCAAAAGTTTAGGACTCAAAAATCTAGAAAATAATTGCCAATGATGAAATCTGCATGTGAGCCAGTTGGAATAGGTGGGTGGCCACCGATATCCATATGGATAATAAGGCATGGAAATTCATGGAATTGAAAGGAAAGGAAATTAAAGGCATGAAAAGGAGACTTTGGGAAAAAAATATCAAAAGAAGACTCTGGGAAAAAAACCTCTCAAAAGAAGGATGAGAAAAATAAGACAGAAAGAGGCAAAAACATCAAAAAAGGGAGATTGGCACCCTTGTTCTCAAAGATACGAAGCACCAGTCAAGAGAATGGTTCTCCCTTGGAGCCTTAGGGGTATTTCCATCCAGCTAATGGTGCCCCTGTATGCATCGCATGGGAGCACCAATCAAGCTAATGACGCCCTGGTGTGAACTGGAGGGAAGTGCCACTTTCTGGAAAAGTTCAAAAAGTGGCTTCTAACAAGCTCATAATTAATAGATACTCAGTAAATGTATCTGTAAACTCTTCAATGATGAAGAGAGAAGGGGAAATAGGTTAGGAACAACCATCAAACAAGAAATATCTAAACACAAGAAAAGGATTCAAGATGAAAAAGAGGAAAAACTAGTTAAAGTTCTTCTCCAATATGGTCGCCATTTTCTGTTACAGAATGTTCCACCTATGGATAGATTAAACTTCCCTTGGATTGATAGAACCATATACTAAGACATAAATAGTACAACTAGACACTAATATCCATTTAAACTCATCTAGAACAATCAAATTGATAGGGAGGGAAAGAGTATGATGTACCTTTTTCGACGTTTGTTCTCACTGCTTCTAATCCTTGAGCTTGATCTTCAAACCCCCTGCAAAAACTGAGATATGTGATGAAAAACAAAGATAAACAACTATCTCCTAGTCTACTTGATTAGATAAAACAAGTATATCTACTAAGATTCAAAACAATAGTAGACAAGCAAATGAGAAAATACACAAGGTTGAAGAAAATAGGCCGAGTATATATTGAATGAGAACCAATAAAGAAGATACCGATAGACCACGATTGATGTTGCAACAACCTCTACAAGTTATCCTCGTCCAACCCTTGCATGAATGAATCAAGAACAAAATTATGATGCTTTACTGATTTCTTCGCCCTTTTCACCATGGAAATGCCTCCAATTTATAGGCTTTGGGAGGCTCAACCAACTTGAGTATTTTTAGAATTAGTTGAGGATATATCTCCATAAGTTATGATTTATTCCTTAGATAGAGACATGGAGTAAGACTTGAGAAAAACAAACCCCAACCTTTCAAATCTGTCCCTTAGAAGAAGGTGGGATTCACATGATTCCCTCAACAAAAAATGGTTCCCCCTTAAAGCTGAAGACATGAACCATGGCACTCCCTTAGCATGGTGTAGGGAGCACCGACGCTCCCTGAGCATAGGCATGGGGGCGTAAGTCTTCTTAAATTCCTAAATAATGGTCAAAATCCCAAGTGAAAAAGTAAGTTTCGACTTCCAAATGATGGGTCTTTTCCTTCTAACATGATTTATGGGTTGTGAGAAGTGTTTTCATGGTGTCGATTGAGTTGTGACACTTAATAAAAGTGTATGAGGCATGCTACAACACTTATGAAACTTGCGACAATTTGGGTGCAACACTTACAATACTTGTGACGTTTGTGCCACATGTGACACTTGAGACACTTAGAACGTGATGTTTGTGCCACGTGCGACACATTATGCAAGTGTGTAATTTTGACGTGTAACAAATATTCGTTATCATTCTTATAAAATGATTAAAGAATATTTTGAACCAAAATTCGATGCTACTAAATGTCAATTATTTTTGGCTTTGTTAAAATCTAGAAGTTTGATTGTTGTTAGGAGAATTTTAGGCATTAAAAGAGTTAAAATTTTAGAAACAAGTCATCATATTGTTAGAAACCTTGTACATTATTTTCAAATAATTCGTAAGAAATCACGTTCTAAAGACCACAATGTATCCCAATGTGTCTTTTCACAATCAATTGTTAGAAATATCACAAGAAAACATCCTTTGCTACAATAAACCTCTCATCTCATTAAATGCAATGTCAAAACCATTAGACGGTATTCTCATAGACGTTATAGCCTTGACACAGGTGGCCCAATATATTTTTGGGCCTACATCGATAGGCTACCACATTCTGACATGAAGTTAATTGAAGCATTTAACGGACTAGTACAAGATTTATGGCATGAGAACACTAGGCCTTCTTCCAACCAAAAATATGTACTAAAATTAAGAAGGGGATCTAGGGACTATGAACCCCATAATAACACTTTCTTGACATCACATAGACATAATTGTATGAGAGATTCAGGACAATACATAGTGCACTTAACTTGCACCAAATATATTTCCATAAATGCAATCCTTGGTATGTTCGAATAAACACAATTTGTTACACATGTTGTTGTAGATATCACATTGATTATGGTTATTATTATGACACACAGACACACACACACACACACACACAAATATATATCTGTGTGTGTGTGTGTGTATTTCATGTTTTGCATAACACCCTTTTGTAGGAATGATTAGTTATATTTCCACCATCGTCATCTAGAGATGTTTTGAACAAAATATATAATAATAAATGTAAATACATTATAATAGTTAATGAATAATTAATGAAGAGACACCTTCCCAATGAAAGGTCACGTCTCTTCATGGAAGGGCACCCCTGCGTGGGTATATAAGGCCCTCATTCTTATTGTATCTCATCATCTCATATTCATATAGATTATTATTTAATATATCATCATTTATGGATTATAACATGTTGTCCTACCTACATTGGGTATTTACATAGTGAACCGGGTTGGTTCACCACAAGAGACTTTATTCACAACATCTTGTGTACAAGGCCAGAGGGTTGTACATTTTATCAAAAATACTGCTTTGATGGGACATGCCCCAGGTGCAGTGGAATGAAATTACTAAGCAAGTGAATCCATGTAAGCGATGAGTATGAATTGGGGAGGAAGGAGGTTGCCTTGCAAATATTTAACTATGCCTCATATGATATTGATGGAGGATGGTAAAGAAACAATATACAATTGGTGACTTCCCAGGTATGAGTATGTGAATTCATGAACGAATTCGTCGAAAAAGACATGAAAATATGTTCATCATGTGCATGTGGTTCGATGGAAGGATGAGGATTTTATAATATGAAAATATACATTTTTCATTGGTACAGTGTTATCAGTGGTTGATTTTGTTGAGAACTACAACCTTCAACCGCAAAATGAGATTCAAATCCAATATTATCACTAAGAGCAGGTCAACATAATATTCAATATCACATATAGGCATGGGTCAAATAGTAACGAAGAAAACAAAGTTATATTGAAGGAGTATCACTTCTACATAAGTGATGATCAATTCCATGACTTAGCTTATGCACAACATTTCTTTTAGTTGTTTTAAAATCCCCTTAAGGAGAAGAACATATAGATGGATAAACATTGGATTTGGTGATATGGTTGCGCAGGACACTTAAAAAATTCTTGTGTATTTCAATGGTTGTGTATGTTTCACAAAACAATCAAGGTATCACACATTTGGAACTATTTTGAGTCCAGGAATGGGAAAGGATAGCATGATGGAGTAGGAGCATGCATAAAAAGAGTGTTACGTAGGAAATAAATGAAGTTCACAACTACTTCCCTCATATTATATGTGAAATCCATTGTTGAATGGTGTTCTTCAGTAATGGGAGTCTAGGGAACATGAACCCGTGAAGACCAATCACACAGGAAAGGAAATGTACATAGATATTTTTGGGAGGTGGTTGATGTAGATCGATCACAGTGGTATGAATGAAAAAAATTGAGGGCACTCATGGATTCCATTCAGTTAGAGAATCAGGAAATGCAATAGTTGAAATATGGACGAGAAAACTCTCTTTCTTTTTTAGTCCATGTAGTAGTAATGAATGGGATGATTGTGAATTGACAGACTAGGTTCATAGATGGGATCGTGTATCACTCCCCATTGGTCAATGTATAAATATGAAATTATCCCAGTTGGAGGAGGATCGATCAAGTATTTCAACATATTATGATCATGTCTCAGATCTCATACTGCTAGGTTCGTTGAAACCTTCTATAAATTTTTATTAACTAGCATCAATGTTTTATGATTTGGTTATTTAGTGGACTCAGTTGTTGGAACTCCATTTTTTGCAAGGAACATATAAATAGTGGTTTCCCTAAGAGGTAATGAATGGGGCATTGATTATTGGATGACATGTTTCTTAGAGGGAAATCAAACCCTCATGCGATCAATAACAGATTGCGAAGGAATTGAATTTTTGATTGGGTTGATGTTTATTAAAGGAGAATATATGACACATGATGAAAGAACATATAAGAAAGGTGGTTATGTATTTC
>WSFP011462589.1:0-18710 GCA_009831015.1 Picea engelmannii
CTTCTTCTCTAAAAGAAAAATCTAAGGTTCAAGTAGTGGAAGATCACATCGAGCATCAACAACAAGTTCTCCAAATATTAAAGGACAACCTGACCATGGCACATAATCGCATGAAACAACAAGGAGATCAACATCATAGTGAAAGAAGTTTTGAAGTAGGGGATTTGGTGTTTTTAAAACTACAACCATACAAACAGATGTCCCTCAAGCAAGCCAAGAAGGATAATAAATTAATACCAAAGTACTATGGCCCTTATAAGGTGTTGCAAAATATTGGTACTATGGCATAGAAATTGGAGTTGCCTGCATCTTCACGAGTACACCCAGTTTTCCATGTTTCATGCTTAAAGCAGGTTATAGGTGACAATATCCTAGTTCAAACTATATTTCCAGAACTTGACGAGGAAGGAAAAATCATATTGGAGCCTGAAGCCATCACTGATACAAGAATTTGCTAGCTAAGGAATAGATCCATTTCAGAGTATCTCATTAAATGGAGGAAACTACCGACTGAAGATTCCACATGGGAAGATGATTCTTTTATACAGAAGCATCCTGATTTACTCAAGCGTTGCAGACAACACTTGTCTCATGGGGAGGGGCATGTTAAGCCCTAAATAGTGGCTCATTACCCCTTAGTTGGGGCATATTACATTAGTAATTTTATTTTATTTATATCAGATTTAGTTGTAATTATACCTCCTAGTCTCCTATATATACCAAGAAGACATTTTCATTTGGAATTATCTTGTAATTGAACATTTATGTGGGCATAAGGAGGTTGCCCCATCGAAGAGGCTTATTATCCGAATTTATCTCTTTTTCAAGGCGTTGAGTACTTATTCTGAGGTTTTTCTATGCTATATTGATATTTGGTTCATAAAATAATAAGAATGTGATCGACACAAAATGGGTTTTCAAGAATAAATTGAATGAAGATGGATAGGTTACAAGGAACAAAGCTAGATTGGTATGTAAATGATATGCACAGATTGAAGGAATCGAATTTGAAGAGACATTTTCCCCAGTTGCCAGAGTTGAAGCAATCTGTTTTCTTTTAGCTTATGCATGCTCCAAAAATATGAAAGTGTATCAGATGGACATAAAATCATCGTTTCTGAATGGGGAACTTGAAGAAGAAATCTACATTTAACAACCATAAGGATTTCAATTGTCAGAGAAAACATATTATGTGTGTAAATTAAAGAAGGCCTTGTATGGTCTAAAATAGACTCCTAGAGCATGGTATTATAGACTTCATAAGTATCTACAATAGGCACGGTTTAGGACAGGAAGTGAAGACAACAACCTCTACATCAAGGTAAGTCAAGGTAATATTTTATTAATTAAATTTTGTGTTGATGATATTATTTTTGGTAGTGATGATGACAGGTTAAGCCAAAAATTTGCAAAGGATATGCAGAATGAATTTGAAATGTTGTTACTTGGAGAACTATCCTTCTTTATAGTACTTCAAATACAACAAAGTAACCAAGGAATTTTTATTTCTCAAACCAAGTATATCATAGAAATGCTAAAGAGGTTAGGAATTGAAGATTGCAAGCCAGTTATCACTCCCATGCAAACCAATTGAAAGTTGAGCACAGATGATGAGTCAAAGTCTAAATATCAGTGGAAATATAAGTCAATGATTGGCATCCTAATATATGTGATGGCATCCAGACCAGATGTAATGTAGGAAGTGAATATGATTAGTAGTGAAGAGGATTTTCAGATATCTCAAAGGAACAGAAGAGTTTGGATTATGGTCTCCAAAAGGAAAAGATCTATCACTTATTGCCCACACAGATGTATATTGGGCAGGTTGTATCAATGACTAATGAAGCACTAGTGGAGGAGTGTTCTACTTGGGTGATTGTTTAGTATCATGGCTAAGAAAGAAACAATCATCAGTATATTTATCTATAGTCGAGGAAGAATATATTGCAACAACATCATGTTGTACATAGGTTCTTTGGATGAAACAAACTCTGACAGATATATAGGTTAAGTATGATGAGCCCATTCCAATATATTGTGATAATACAAGTGCTATCGGTATCTCAAAGAAATCGATGATGCACTCCAAGACGAAGCACATTCCAATCAAGTATCACTTTCTATGGGAGTAGGTTGCTGAAAAGAACATCAGAGTTGAGTATGTGGGCACAAAAGAACAAGTGACAGACATCTTTCAAAAACCACTTCCACTGGAAGCCTTTGAGTATATTCTCTAGAGACTTGGAGTTATCTACTCCAAAATGAATGATTTTGAATTCTTAACTTATATGTCTTAGATGTACATGGGGAAGCACCATAGAGAGGAAAATTCAGTCAGGGGGAGAAACCTCGAATGGAAAGATACCTTTTCCATTTATGAAAAAGGGGCAGAGATTAATTAAATGCAGAGGATAGAGGAATGGTTCTAGGGGTATCAATTTTCACAGAGATGCAGAGGATAGAGGCATGTTTCCAGGGGGAGCATGAGTGATATGACTTTAGTATTGAATGACATAATTTCATTTTTTCATCAGAGTGTTGCCATCAATTCCAATTGGTGAGATTATTGATTAAGGTTAGTTTTCATTGATTTCAACCCTTGAATAAATCTCGATAGCACAAAAGATGAACTCTAAAGTGGTTCCCTTATGGTGAAATCCCTCACGCGAAGACGCTTTGCAGATTGAGTTATCCTAGAAGCATGGTTAGAGAACCCATGATTATTTGTGGAATAATGAGATGAAGGTCAGTGAATTTGTCAGTGAATCTATCCTATATGGATATTTCTTGTCATTCCATTTCCTGTGGTATGTGGAACGTCACATAAATCCTCACGGTTAGAGAGTCATGGCCATAAGAAGTTGGAGAATCCAGGTCTGGGTAATGGAATCAAGTTTGTTTGATGGATAATGGTATGAGTTTTGATATATTTGTAGGTAATACTATTCTACATGGATACTAAATTTCATTCCATTTTTTGTGGTATGTGGAATGTCACATAACTCCTCACGGTTTGAGAGTTATGGCCGTACGAAGTTGGAGGACCCTCATATGTCATGTAGAAGCTCCAAAAGGTCAAAGTAGTCAAAGTAGTTTAAGAGATTTTAGAAGGTAAATAATAAAGTGAAGTGATGAGTGTAATATAATTCAAAGCGAATAAAAAATAAATTATTTAAATAATAAATTTAATGGAGAAATTAGAAGTGGGTTAACCCTAAAATAAGGAAAGTGGACAAAGTGACCTAGAAGATGTTTTTAAGGAAGCTAATTGGAGAGTATAAATAAGAGGCAAGGCTCTATAATTTTGGATCACACTTGAAAATATTGAATATCTATAGGTGTATGAGGTAACCAAAGTATAGCTAAGCTGAATTTTATAAGGAAGGTGAAGAAAATAAGGCCGAAATTCAAGGGAGGATACATTCTTTTGATGATGCTTTCTAAGGTATGTTATTTACAGGTCATCTCACCATTTTTGCAATAAATGTTTTTCTAGAATGATTCAGACTGTGAAATTTCTATTCCATTGAGTAAACATATCCAAGTATATGTGGTAAAAAATTCATCTTCTGGTTCATTGTATTTTTTGAGTTACACTCCGTGGAAAATAGGGTTTGTGGCTAGTCCTGAAACTAGTCTAAAACAAGGGTTTCACAAAACAACATCATGACTTCTTTATAACAGATCCAAATTCAGTAAGAAAAAATGTTTTGGTTAAAGTACATTCTTTAGTATCCTTTGTAACATTTTTAGATCGATTCAAAAAATATTCCATGCGGGCCATTCTCTACAAGGTCGCTCTCTAGAATAAGCCAGAATTCAACAAGGTATGCCATTTTCTCTATAACTCCTTTTATGATAGGTTTCAAGTAGTGAAACTTCGAGGAATTGCATAAAACACACTAAAGAACATTGTGTATCAGTTTCAGATATTTATTCATTACAGGTACATAGTTATGATTATTTCAATTTAGGTTTGTTGACTAATCCAAAACTAGTCATGTGAGACTAAAGAAAAGTTTGATGAAAATTCTAGTCTCTTGTTGTTAAAGTCAAGGAAGGTTTGCAAGTATGTGACCATATACACTAGGTCTATTACAGAGTTACAAATCATATTTGGATTATGAAATTGATGAGGGCTTTCGTTTGAGGTACATGTTGGGTACATGGTTGAGACAAGTAGTTGATGAGTTGGCACATACATGAGGTGTATAGTTGATGATGTTGGTACATATTGATGAGTAATAGTTGATTAGTAGGTGACACATGATTGGTACATGGTTGGATGCACTTGTTTATGGTATAGGTTGATTACAGGTTGTTTGGTACAGGTTGGTGCATGGTTGATGCACTTGTTTATGGTATAGGTTGGTGCATGGTCGATGAACTTTTTTATGGTACAATTTGATTACAGGTTGAGGTACAGGTTGATGCATATTTTATGCATGGTTCATTTTTATTGGTACAGGTTTACAACGGTATATCTCACCGTGATAGTGTGACAGTGGTTCCATCATTCTACTTCTACTTCAGGGAAGTTGTATGGGGAAAAGACATGTGGTTGTAGCCACCTTCCAGTTGTAGTTGGAGAACATATGGAGTTGTAGCCTCCTTTTGGTTGTAGCCATAGAATTGGGGAGTTGGATCTTCCTTCAGGTTGTATCCTAAGAAACTAGGAGGTTGGAGCCTCCTTCTAGTTGCAGTTGGAAAATAAAGAAAGTTGGTGCTCCCAATGAATGTAGTTCTTCAAGACATATAAGAAAAAACATTCCCTGGTTTTATCTCGCTTTGGGTTTCCACGTAAAAAAAGGGTGTACTGTGTATGTGTATGATTGTTCATTTGTTCATTATTGGATGATAATCCTACATTGATATAACACTTGGATTATTTGGATAAAAAGTATTATTATTGATCTATTACTGAGTCACCCCCCCTCTCAGTAATCCAAAAATTGGAATTAAAGAAGGTTCCTTCAGAAATCAGTTTAGCAACTAAAAGGTAGATCATGGAGAACAAAAACATCTATGAAAATGGAATACCATAGTTTGATGGACAAAAGTATGATTTTTGGAGCATAAGGATGAAGACATATATACATGCACATGGATTTGAAATTTGGAAATCAATTGTAGATGGATACACAACACCAACAGTTCCACCAACAAATGACAAAGCAGTGAAATTCGGTTAGAATAATTCCAAATCCACATATGCACTTTTGAATGGTCTCACTGAAACAGTATTCACCAAAGTTGCACATTGTAAATCCGCTAAAGATATTTGGGACAAGCTTCAAAATATTTATGAAGGAGATTCAAAAGTCAAATCAGAAAAGCTTCAAACTTATAGAGGTCAGTTCGAAAAAAAAAATTTGAAGGAAGAGAATATTGCAACCTACTTTTTACGAGTCGATGAAATAGTGAATGAAATCATAGGATTGGGAGAATAAATCGAAGAATATGTAATTTTTCAAAAGGTAATAAGATCTCTTCCTATGAGATTTGACCCTAAGATATCAGCACTAGAAGAAAGATCTGATCTAAGCTCAATAATCATGGACGAACTACATGGAATCTTCACAGCATATGAAATGAGAACTGAACAAGAAAATCTAGATGTAAAATAAGCAGCCTTCAAAGCATCCAAAAGATCAAAGAAAAAGGAAAAGAAACAAGAAGAACATAGCAACAACAATGACGTCTCAAAATATGATGAAGAAGTGGCCAAATTCGTCAAAAGATAGAATAAGGGAACTGCCGGTCAATATAGAGCTAAGCTTCCTTTAATTTGTTTTAATTGTGATGGTATTGGTCATTTTTCTAACAAATGTCCTCATAAGAAAAAGATAAATGATGAAGGTTACTCAAAAGGAAAAAAAAAAAAACATATAAAGGCAAAAGAACTACAAATAAAATTTTCAAGAAAAGATTAAGCACCAAAGAAGACATCTCATCATCAGTTGAAGATGAAGTCAGTGAAAGTGAGACAGGAAGAGTTATATTCATGGAAGTAGAAGACTATGATAATGAAGACTCCGAAGAAGAATATGAAGAAATCGAAGAATAAATTGAAGAGGCGGAAGTTGACTATCGAGAAGAATTGATGTGTGTCATAAAAGTTATCAGAAGAGAAAAGAAGAAAATCAAGAAACTACAAGCAGAACTAGACAAGAAAGAAGATACTCAAGAACTAGAACAAATGATCACAAATTTGAAGGCTCAAATAGAAGAAGATAAAAGAATTGAAGAATCACTCAAAGAACAACTAGAAGAAAAGGACAGGAACATTGAAAATTTGGAAGCCGAGATTGTCACATTAAGAAAGGATATTCAAAATAAAAATATGTAGAATATCTCAAAAGTTTTGGATGACATTATCAGTAGTAAAAAATCTCATCTTGGAAAGTCTGAACTTGGATACAATCAAATAGAAAAGGGATCAAGCTCAAAAACAACAGATCAAGAAACATATCCAAAAGGCTATGCAGAAACAATCAAAGGGGATAGGAAGATATATAAGGAAGATTACAGGGACACTCCTCCACCGAGAGATTCATATTTCATAATCAACAACAGACATATAGGCCTCAAGAAGAATAAGGATTCATAAGAGCACCTCCTTTCATAAGATCTTCAAATCCTAGGTATCCAACTATATTTTTTGGTTTATGTTATGCATGTAATGATTTTGGACATAAAACTATGAATTACAGAGCTAACAACAGGAACATAAAAAACTTTGAAAGTCATACACAAAAGGGCTATCCAAGAAGGCCTAGTGAAACACAGATAAGAAGTTACAACATGTTTGAATATTTGAGGACTGGAGTGGAATGTTACAAATGTAACAAATTTGGACACATGGACAAAGATTGCAGAATGGCAGTCCCTCCTAGAGAACCGCAACAGAATAATAACAGTCACAGACAAGAAACTCAGAAAAGTACATGGACAAGAAAGAAGAATCAATATAGCAATGAAGAATGCACACTCGCTCTACAAGTTAAGCAGAAGAAACATGGTTGGTATGTTGATAGTGGTTGTTCAAAACACATGATAGGTGATAGAGACAATTTTCTTACATTAACAAAGGAAAGAGATGGACCAGTCTCCTTCGGAAATGATGATTCAACTAAAATCATTGGAAAAGGCACAGTTAGAATTGGGAATAAGAATACAAAGGAAAAAAAATTTCTACTAGTAGAATATATGAAACATAATCTTCTAAGTGTGAGTCAAATGTGTGACCAAGGTCATAAATTTACTTTTTATTCACAAAAGTGCGAGATAAGAAAAGAAGGTTCAGGAAAATTGATTGCTACAGTTGCAAGAACTTCAAGGAACATATATGTGTTAAGTGAAATTGGAAATGAAAAGTGTTGTTTAGGAAAGGAAGATGAAAGTTGGCTATGGAACAGAAGAATGGGTCACATACATTTTGATAACCTTTTCAAAGTCAGCAAAAGAGAAGCAGTCAGATAAATGCCCCAGATCATGAAACCAATCAACACTTTATGCAAGCATTGTTAAGAAGGAAAGCAAACAAAGACCTTGTTCAAATCAAAGGAATATTCAATGACAAGACCACTGGAAATTGTGCACACTGATCTAGTTGGACCAACTACAACAAAGGGTTTAAAAGGTGAGAAATATTTTATGTTATTAGTTTATGATTATACAAGAATGATTGCAGTTTACTTTCTCAAGAATAAGTCAGAAGATTTTGAAAACTTTAAGATCTACAAGGAAATGGTTGAAAATAAAATGGATTCAAAAATCAAATGCTCAAGATTTGATAATGGAGGAGAGTTCACTTCAAAGGAATTTATGGACTACTGCAATAGTCATGGAATAAAAAGGCAATTCTCCATTGCTAGGACACCTCAACAGAATCGATTTGTTGAAAGAAAGAACATGACAGTACAGGAAATGGATCGAACAATGCTAATGGATTTCAAATTGACAGATATATTTTGGCACAGACAATGCATACAACATTTCAAATTCAAAACAAAGTAATTCTCAGATACAACACTGAAAAAAATCCCTACGAGCTATGGAAAGGAAGACCAACAAATGTGAATCACTTCATAGTTTTCGGAAGCAAATGCTACAGCAAAAGAGAAGATGGAAGAATGGGAAAGTTTGACTCTCGTGTGGACAAAGGAGTACTTGTTGTATACTCAAGTACAAGGAAATAATATAAGTGTTACAATATGAGATTGAACAAAGTTGTGGAAAGAATCAACGTAACAATTGATGAAACGGGCATACCAGAATCAAAGGAAGAAGAAAATGAATCAATGGAACAACCTTTTGAAGAAGAAGCTGAAGATGAAAAATAAGTAGAAGAGGAAGATGAAGAGAATCTGATAGAAACATAAGAGCAAGTTCAACAAGTGTCTCCAAAGACACCTAGAATACAAGTACATAAGAATCATCCTTCGGATCAGATTATCGTAAACAAAGATGCATGAGTTGAGACTAGAAGAAGAATTCGTTCACCAGAACAAACACACCTAGCACTCTTATCTACAATTGAACCAAATTGTTTTGAAGAAGCCAACAAGGATGAATTTTGGAAAAAGGCCATGGATGAAGAATTGGATCAAATAGAGAAAAATGACACTTGCGAATTGGTTCCAAGACCAAAGAATAAGAATGTGATCTGCACGAAATAGGTTTTTCAAGAATAAATTGAATGAAGATGGACAGGTTACAAGGAAAAAAGATAGATTGGTATGTAAAGGATATGCACGGATTGAAGGAATCGACTTTGAAGAGACAGTTTCCCCAGTTTCCAGAGTGGAATAAATCCATTTTCTTTTAGCTTATGCATGCTACAAAAATATTAAAGTGTATCAGATGGACATAAAATCATCTTTTTTAAATGGGGAACTTGAAGAAGAAGTCTACATTGAACAACTAGAAGGATTTCATTTGTCGGAGAACGCATATTATGTGTGTAAATTAAAGAAGGCCTTGTATGGTCTAAAATAGGCTCCTAGAGCATGGTACTCTAGATTTGATAAGCATCTATTGTAGGCAGGGTTCAAAAAAGGAAGTGCGGACAACAACCTCTACATCAAGGTAAGTCAAGGTAATATTTTATTAATTAAAGTTTATGTTGATGATATTATTTTTGGTAGTGATGATGGCAGCTTAAGCCAGAAATTTGCAAAGGATATGCATAATGAATTTGAAATGTCATTACTTGGAGAACTATCCTTCTTTTTGGGACTTCAGATACGTCAAAGCAACTAAGGAATGTTTATTTCTCAAACCAAGTATATCATAGAAATGATAAAGAGGTTCAGAATGGAAGATTGCAAACGAGTTATCACTCCCATGCAAACTAGTTGCAAGTTGAGGAAATATGATGATTAAAAGTCTACAAATCAGAGGCAATATAGGTCAATGATTGGCAGCCTACTATATGTGACATCATCTAGACCATATGTAATGCATACAGTTGGACAGGTGGCACGATTTCATGCAGCATCAAAGGAATCACACGTATTAGCAGTGAAGAGGATTTTCAAATATCTCAAAGGAACATAAGAGTTTGGATTATGGTATCCAAGAGGAAAGGATCTATCACTTATTGCCTACACAGAAGTATATTGGGAAGGTTGTATTGATGACCGATGAAGCACCAGTGGAGCAACGTTCTACTTGGGTGAGTGTTTAGTATCATGGTTAAGAAATAAACAATCATCAATATCTTTATCTACAACCAAGGCATAGTATATTGCAGCATCATCATGTTGTACAAAGGTTCTTTGGATGAAAAAAACTCTTACAGATATACAGGTTGAGTCTGATGAGCCCATTCCAATCTATTGTGATAATACAAGCATCATCAGTATCTCAAAGAACCTAGTGATGCACTCCAAAATGAAGAACATTCCAATCAAGTATCACTTTCTACGAGAGCAGGTTGCAAAAAATAACATCAGAGTTGAGTATGTGGGAACAAAAGAACAAGTGCCAGACACATTTACAAAACCACTTCAATGGGAAGCCTTTGAGTATCTTCGTTAGAGCCTCAGAGTTATTTCTACTCCAAAATGAATTCTTTTGAATGCTTATCTTATATGTCTTAGATGTACAAGAGGAAACACCATAAACAAGACAATTCAGTCAGGGGAAGCAACCCAAGATGGAAAGATACCTTTTCCATTGATGAAAAGGGGGAGAGATTCATTAGATTCCTAGGATAGAGGAATGGTTCTAGGGGGAGAAATGGTCATAGATATGCAGAGGACAGAGGCATGTTTCCAGGGGGAGCATGAGTGATATGACTTCGGTATTGCATGACATAATTTTAGTTTTACATCAGAGTGTTGCCATTAATTACAAAGGGGGAGATTTTTTTATTAAAGTTGGTTTTCATTTATGTCAACCCTTGAATAAATCCTGATAGCACAAAGGATGACCTCCAAAGTGGTCCCCTTATGGTGAAATCCCTCATGAGAAGACGCTTTGCAAATTGAGTTATCCCAGAAGTATGGTTAGAGAAACCATGATTATTTATGAAATAATGAGATGAAGGTCAGTGAATTTTTTAGTGAAACTATCCTAGATGGATATATCTTGTCATTCCATTTACGATGGTATGTGGAACGTCACATAACTCCTCACAGTTAGAGAGTTATGACCATAAATTGGAGAACTCAGGTTTGGGTAATGGACCCAAGTTTGTTTGATGGATAATGGTATGAGTTTTGATATATTTGTAGGTAATAATATTCTATATGGATAGTACATGTCATTCCATTTCTGGTGGTATGTGGAATGCTACATAACTCCTCACGGTTTGAGAGTTATGGCCTTACGAAGTTGGAGGACCCTTATATGTCATCTAGAAACTCCAAAAGGTCAAAGTAGTCAAAGTGGTTTAAGAGATTTTAGAAGGTAAATAATAAAGTGAAGTGATGAGTGTACTATAATTCAAAGTGAATACAAAATAAATTATTTAAATAATAAATTTAATGGGTAAATTAGAATTGGGTTAACCCTAAAATAAGGAAAGTGGGCAAAGTGACCTAGAACATGTTTTTAAGGAAGCTATTTGGAGAGTATAAATAAGAGGCAAGGCTCTATAATTTTGGATCACACTTGAGCATATTGAATATCTATAGGTGTATGAGGTAATCAGAGGATATATAAGATGAATGTCATAAGGAAAGTGAAGAAAAGAAGGTTGAAATTCAAGGGAGGATAATTTTTTTTGATGATTCTTTCTAAGGTATGTTATTTACAGGTCATCTCACCATTTTCACAATATGTTTTTTTTTTGAATGATTCAGACCATGAAATTGCTATTCCATTGAGAAAACATATCCAAGTATATGTGGTAAGAAATTCATCTTGTGTTTCATTGTATTTTTGGATTTAAACTCCGTGGAAAATAGGGTTTGTGGCTAGTCCTGAAACTAGTCTAAAACAGGTGTTTCGTGAAAAAATGTCATAACTTCTTCATAAAATATCCAAATTCATTAAGACCAAATTTTGTGTTAGAGTATAGTCTGTAGTATGTTGTGTAACATTTTTAGATCGATTCAACAAATATTCCATGTGGGTCACTCTCTACAAGGTCGCTCTCTAGAATACACCATAATTCAACAAGGTATGCCATTTTTTCTATAACTCCTTTTCTGAGAGGTTTCAAGTAGTGAAAGTTGGAGGAATTGCATAAAACAAATTGAAGAAAATTGTGTATTAGTTTCAGATCGTTATTCATTACAGGTACATAGTTATTATTATTTCAAGTTAGGGTTGTTGACTAATCCAAAACTTGTCATGTGAGACTAAAGAAAAGTTTGATGAAAATGCTAGTCTCTTGTTGTTAAAGTCAAGGAAGGTTTGTAGGTACGTGATCATATACACTAGGTCTATTACAGAGTTACAAATTATATTTGGATGATGAAATTGATGAGGGATTTTGGTTGAGGTACATGTTGGGTACATGATTGAGACAAGTAGTTGATGAGTTGGCACATACATGAGGTGTATAGTTGATGAGTTGGCACATACATGAGGTGTATAGTTGATGATGTTGGTACATATTGATGAGTCATAGTTGATGAGTAGGTGACACATAATTGGTACATACTTGGTACAAGGTTTGATGCACTTGTTTATGGTACATGTCGATTACAGGTTGTTTGGTACAAGTTGGTGCATGGTTGATGCACTTGTTTATGGTACAAGTTGATTACAGGTTGTTTGGTACAGGTTGGTGCATGGTTGATGCACTTGTTTATGGTACAGGTTGATTATAGGTTGAGGTATAGGTTGATTCATTGTTGATGCATTGTTCAATTTTATTGGTACAGGTTTACAATGGTATATCTCACAGTGATAGTGTGACAATGGTTCCATCATTCTACTTCTACTTGAGGGCAATTGGACGGGGACAGGAAAGGTGGTTGTAGCCACCTTATGGTTGTAGCCATAGAACATAGGGGGTTGTAGCCTCCTTCTAGTTGTAGCCAGAGAATTGGTAAGTTGGAGCTTCCCTCAGGTTGTATTATGAGAAACTAGGAGGTTGGAGCCTCCTTCCTGTTGCAGCTAGAAAACAAAGGAAGTTGGTGCTTCCAATGAATGTAATTCTTGAAGAAATATATGAAAAAGTGTTATGTGGTTTTCTCCTGCTTTGGGTTTCCATGTAAAACACTGGTTTACTGTGTATGTGTATGATTTTTCATTTGTTCATTGCTCATTATTGGATGCTAATTCTACATTGATATAACACTTGGATTATTTTGTTAAAAAGGATTATTATTTATCTATTACTAATTCAGCCCCCCTCTCAGTAATCCAACATAGACTATATACCAATAAGAAAGTATTATGTTATTATGATTTGTCCTCTGTTGTTGTGTATCTGGTTTCATAACATTTTTTCTATGGGATTTTGTTGAAGAAACTGTATGTGGTAGCTATTTTGGGTTAATAATCGCCTGCAATGTCTTCTTAACTCAATTATCAATATCATTTTTTATGGGTGGGATGGTGATATCTTTCTTAAATTGAAGTGAAAAAATATTATCCTCCACTTATTTGCATTACATTTGCATTTTTTCGATGGCTGACAAGTGCTCTTCATTGTCATTGACAACTATAACAAGCCACTATTTCAGTTCTTCTTTAGGAAACTCCACAAGGTTATTAAAGTCACTAGATAATGAAGTCTTCATTGCTGCCAAGTCACTATTAATCTCCTCTTTAGTGATCATCGCTAAATTTCTGAAAATTTGTGGACTCTGCATTTCTTTAACGACATCAAATGCATTTAAAATAACATCTTCTCTTCTTTCATTGATTGTTTTTCAAGAAGTAGTTGCATATTGCAACATTTTTATTCATTTTTCCCATCCTTCCTTTATTTTCCTTATTCTATTGCTATTGAATAGTCCCCACTTATTTCTTTGATAGTGACTAATAGTAGTCACCCATGCAACACAAGTTTTTAGCTCGTTTTTGCAGTATGCTTCATCATGCTACAAGTCTCTTTGTAAATCTCTAGTAAAATTTAATGTCCTTTGTGAAATATCTTTTAGACTGGTTCTGACTTCCCATGCATGTATGAATATATCGAGTCTTATGTTAATGTTATCAGTAACATAGATTTTGAGTCCATTCAAAAATTGCAGGGCCTTTGTTATTGGCCTTGAGATTGTTGGAGTACTTGGGGGAGTTTGTTCTGGTGAAAGTATGGAAAGTGGTTTTTCAAAAAGTAGTCTAGGACCAATTCCTTGTCAAGTTCACTTATTATTTTCTTCAATTTAATGGTTTGGAACTCTTTTTCCAAAATTGAATCTACAAGAGCATCTCCTGTTGAGCGATGTAGTTGCATGAGTTTAGACAGTGTAACTCCTTATACATCGACTACTGAAATTAAATTTTGAACCACCTTTTTGTGTTTGGCACTGACCCTGTCTATATGCAACTTATTTTTGTTGCTCTTGTATTAAGTATTGTGCTTAGTTAAGGACTGATTTTCAAAGAACATGTGTTACGATGTTGCAATGTACTATGTAATTTATTTGCTTTCAACAATTTTGTGGGCTACCCAGTCAGGTAGCCTTGTTCTCTTGATTTCCATATCTTCAAGATTGTGGGAGTTCATGTATCTTACGAATTGTCTCTATTTAGGGTTCATTTAATTTTTTGATGCAACACTATATGATCGCATTCAATATTTTCATGATGTGGTTGCTCACCACTGTCGTCTCTAGTAGACATGTCATTACCGTGTTCTCCATTTACCTTGTGTTGTTTTTTTCTTTGTGAAGGTGAGGAGATATTATGTGGCTGGTGATTGGAGGAAGATTGGACATTAGTATTGTATTTCCCCCTTTTCATTGGTTTACATTGGCTTTTGGTATTTGAACCTACTTCTGTCAACAATCCCTCATTGCATGCATTATTTCCCTTCTTTGATGTATTGCCAATGGTTTCTTCATCAAATATTGTAAAAGGGTTTTTGTACCTTATCGATGCTAAATTTCATGAGAACAAGCCCTCAAGATCAAAACCACTAGGGGCTCTTCTTATTTTAGATTAAAAAGATTAATTATCTCTAAGACTTGTTTTAGATGGGAAAGATTCCCAGTCATTGTGTCACCAACTCGAAGAGGAAATGCAATAATTTTTTTTTTCTCTTTCTGTCAAATATAATACACTAGGATTTATAGTGGAATCAAACTTCCACAACAAAATATCTATCGTAGACAAATACAAGAAGTATAAGTGGGTTTTCTTGACAACCAAAAAAGCATATGTAAGTATGTTTTTTTATCTTGAATGAAAATTTCCTTTCCCTTAAGAAAATATTTAGCTTCCTGGGTTATTCTCTTGGGATATGCCCCAACCCAAATGTCTTTGAACTCTCTAACAAAGTTATCTTGAACAATGAAAAAATTGAATTATTTTTTATGTTTTCATAGTACGAGGTACCAAAACTGAATTGGTTTGTTGTGTATATTAACAGTCGCCTTGACAGGGAGAATTTCAAATAAATTACAAAAGACAATTGTGAATACCAAATATGTGGCCATGAAAAATATCTGAGTGCTAATGTAGTTACTTAAATAAAAAAAAAAATTCATTTGATATGACCTCTACCCAATCAAACATGGAATCCTTGTGAAAAGAAAAGTGCAGTGCATATAGATCTCACCTGGGTATGTGTGAAGTCGAATTGCGGCCAAAAACACAAGAAAAAAACCATGAAAAGTCCAAGTATGGTTCTTGTATCAAGTTTATATTAATTGTTGAAAGATTAGTAGACATATTTGAAGAAGGTAGAAAAATGTATCTCAACATATTGGATTTGTCTGCCTGAGAAGTGAGGAAGGAATTTGCATCTACAAGATGAAGATATTTATTTGTAGGCAGAAGATGAATCATTTTATTGAACATTTTCGTAGTAAGCACCGTTGGATTCTTTGTTTTCATTGTTACTTTAATCATCCTTGTCCTTGAGTTGAAACTTCGAGCACACTAGGTTATGAGTTCTTTGAAGTTGAAGACTTCAATAACACAACCAACATTGACCATGTATGTGGTTCAAGGTCTGTCATTTTTCATTTCTTATGGTGACTTGTTCAATAACCAGTGGTACACGGTAGAACAGTGGAAATTATTATCTTCTTTGGCTAGCGAATTGAGAGTATCACCACAAAAGGAATCTTTCCTTCCTCTATTTTCCATACTGATTTTTTTTTAATGAATCTTGTTATAGGTGAACCTTGTGAATATTATATTATCAATGCCCAATTGCTTTAAAGTGGACCACATGGCGTGTATTCACCAGAAAAATCATTTCTACATATTTGAACTATGTTTTAAACATGGGAAATCATTAATAGGAACCATTATCTAGGTCAAAATAAGTGGTACACTTACTTGGCATGCAATATATTACTTGTTGTTCTCTCTTTGTAAATCAGAGAAAATCATGCTATCATAAATGCTTCAGTTATAGTGAAAATTAGTTGGTTTGTTAGAATCTGTGCTATGAAACTATTGTGTTTATAGATGGTAGGAATTGTGATAGGAATGGATATGCCTCTTTTACTAAAATGTTGTTTCTGCACATAAGTTAGCCATAGAATATGGGTGGCCATAAATAGAAACCAATAAACAACTCATAGAAAAGCATAACATTTAATTTGCACAAGTGGTGAATAACTTTCGTTTATTTGAAAATGGTAGAAAATAAAGGTGTCATAAATGACTCGGTTACCGTGCAAACCACATAGCTTATTACAATATCAATGCATAACTATTGGAAATTTGAAATTACGAAAGTGTCATTTGCACCCAGACCAACCATGAATTGTGGCCAGAACGGTTGGAAATAACATTAATAGAGTCCTCACTATCTAGGAGATATATGGATGCAAAGAGAAAAGATGTGGAAGATAAAGTTGCATGACATCTGGGGATATTGAAATGGAAAAATACTTCCTGCGATGTCAAAAGTGGCTAAGTAAAAAGGATTTTCACCAAGAAAATTTCAAAGAATAATGCATTTGCAGTACAATGTTATACAAGAAATGCATTGGGGATCTTGCATCACAACAACCAGTCCATTCCCACTAGAAAAAATGGTTTATTTTTCTAATCGCAAGAGCTCTACAAATGTTAGATAAAATATTTAGCATAGTGCATAGCTAATGAACAATTTTTGCAAAAACATAGTACTTCATATAATAAAGTAGAATAGCATTATTGTCTATGATAAGAATAAAGTAAAAAACAAAAACAAAGAACATTTGTCATAAAGCTTTGTAAAAACAAGGGTTGAAAATAATACTAATAAAGTCATGCCTATGCGGGCCATATATATGTGTGGAGTGAAAACATGGGGAAGATATAGGTGTGCCACATCTCGGGGTATAGTAATGGAAAAACACTTCACACAATGTGAAAAGTAGCTAAGTAAAAAGGATTTATACCAAGTGACCAAGAATTAACATATCGCTGCCACATCTAGGGTTCACCTCTAAAACTTGCTGCCCTCTTCTCCACTATCGCAACCATGGAGGCCGAGCGAGGGGGGCTTTCAGCCCCCTCCTATAGTTTCATTACAGCAAAGGATCATGACTCCACTCACTTCAAACGACTGAACTTCGAACTCCCGGAGGGCATGCAACAATTAATCTAGGAGGATGAAATGTCGAAGGAAAAAACGATGGAAATCAATCTAGAAACTAGTTAACCAAAAACTAATCGCACTTGGGAACTTGGAAAATGCATCCCACAAGCCCCGATAGCTCCTAAATACATCATCATTTCTGCAATAATAGAGGATCAGAAACAATACATGAGGAATTCGCCTTGATAAGCAAATTCTTGGGGTTATGGAATTCCGAAAAAGACTTGGTCAAATGGATTCATCACTAGTGGAAACCCAAGGGTCACTATGACCTCCAACTTGGATCAAAAGGCTTCTTTACGATCATACTACACAACCTAGAGGACATAAATTGAATGTTCGAAGGAGGGTCGTACTTCTATAAATCAACAGGCCATTTTCTCTGATTCTAGATGGAGAGATTCATCCCAGAAAAGGAAGACTTCACCCACGCTTTGGTTGGCTACGATTGTATTCTATGCCACATGAATTTTGGCTGGAGGAGATCTTTGTAGGAATTGGAAACACCATCGACATATACGTCAAAGCCTCAGAGGCAACCAAACAATGAAGGTACATTGCTTATGCTCACATCTGTGTCTATTTAAATATTCTGAAACCCCTCCCCGATGCCATTACCCTGGATTACCAAGATGACTAATGGTCCCAAATCCTAGATTATGAGCACATCCCCTCTTGTTGTCGCAAGTGTCATGAGCATGGACATATATTCCATGAATTCCCTCTAAATAACCCCCCCAAGCTAGCTCAGGAAGATCCTGACAAATCCAAGGAAGGCTTCACCCAAGTCATGGGTCGATGAAAGCATCAAGCCAAAAGAGAACCTCCCTAGCCCCCCCCGGGACCTCCTATGAAGAACTCCTTTGATGCCCTTCAAGCCCCTTTGGATACCCCCTCTTCTTCCACCAACCCTCTAACGGACCCTGTAACTAGTCAAACCCCTATTATTCTCGATCCCCTTGCCCAATATTCCTCTCAACCACTAGTCACGGTGCCCTCCCTTCCATCAACTCTTGGCCTAGAAATGTGAGATCTAAACACAAACTTGGAGGATCAAGAACTGGAAGGTATTGATATGGCGCATCTGGAGCAAGCCTATCATAAGCAGCAACTGTACACCAGACCACCCGACCAGTTGCGCAAGGTGAACAAAGTATTTCTCAATTCTTTGGTAGGAGGATCAGCTCGAGCCAGCACAAACCTGGGAATATAAAAAGAAACCTCAAAGGAACAACGCAAGCCCACAAAAGATGAGAAAAAGAGAGGCAAGAAACCAAAACACCAACTCAATCAAGACATCAGTAACTTTCTCATCAACTCAGGTCAAATTCATTTGATCTCAGACAACTTCCCTCCCCTCCAACCCCCATCATCCTCATGAAGATGCTATCTTGGAACATAAGGGGCCTCAATGAAAAAAGAAAACAAGGTTTGCTCAAAGAAAGAATCAAGAAGGAACAACCAGACATACTTCTCCTACAGAAAATGAAATGTGTGGGAGTGGGAGTGGAAGCGCATACTACTCTTCAAAGATGCT
>WSFP011462600.1:0-18709 GCA_009831015.1 Picea engelmannii
TTCATAATTATAATCAATAATTTCATATTCTTCAATAATTTATATTCTTTACATTTTTCTTTTCATCTTATCAATTTATATTGTTTTATATTTTGTTTGGAAATAATGAAGAAACAAAATTTGAATTTAAAATAGAGTTAAATTTTTGTTTGATGAAAGTGTATATATAGGACTTATAAATATTTTTTTTTATAAATGAGTAAATTCGATTTATTTTTAAAATTTTAATTAAAAATTTTATTTTATTATTATCCTGCTCCAATTTAACATTATTGACTTGAGGATCATCACACAATGACCTTTTTAACTGATCCTTGCAGCCAAACATCAGTGCACCAGGTGTGAACATAGTTGTTGCATGGATTCCCACTGACGAGCCTTCCGGCACAATTACTGCTAAGATGATGCCTTCCCAGTTTAACATCATATCTGGAACATCCATGGCGAATCCTCATGTTAGTGGAGCCGCTTCATTTGTAAAATCTATGAATACTGCTTGGAGCCCCTCTGTTGTCAGATCAACCCTTATGACAACAGGTATTTTATCATGTTTTATTACGAAGACTTTTCTTTTTATCATGTTTTACCGACCAACGTAGGGAGACTTTTCTTCTCGAGGAAGACTTGCATATGTCTCATTTATAGATGACTTCTCGAGGAAGACTTGCATATATTTCCTCAGGAAGAAATCCAAATTCTTTGACATGTTTAAAGAGTTTAAGGCTCTTGTTGAGAATCAAACAGAGAAAATAATTAAGGTGTGGAGGACAGATAATGGTGGAGAGTTCTATGGAAACGAATTTGAAGAATTTTGTGAGAAGTGTGGTATAGCAAGGCAGAAGACTACTCCATATACACCTCAACAAAATGGAGTTGCAGAAAGGATGAACAGGACATTGATAGAAAAAGAAAGGTGCATGCTCAGTGGTGTCGGGTTAGGGCAAGAATTATGGGTAGAGGCAGTGGGTACTGCATGTTACATGTTCAACAGATCACCCTCATCAGCGTTGGATGAAAAGACTCCACAAGAGGTATGGACTGGTAAGGAACCTTCTCTCACACATCTCAAGGTATTTGGCTTTGATTCATATGTTCATGTTCCAAAGGAAAATAGGAGTAAGCTGGATAAGAAGGATGAAAAGTGTATCTTTATTGGATATAAAGATGGTCTCAAAGGTTATAAGCTTTGAAACCCGGAAACTAAGAAGGTAGTGTATAGCTGAGATGTGGTATTTAGAGAAATGAAGGATGTTGTTAAACAGGAAGTCCTACCAAGTAAGGAAGAACCGAAGAAGATAGAGTTTTATTTAAAGGATGATGAATCAGACTCTACAAAATAACATGAATCAAAAGAAGAAGATCCTCATACTCTAGTATTGAGGAGATCGGTTCAAGAAAGAAGGCTACCAGAAAGGTATAGTTCATCTGATTTTCGTTCAATTTTTGTTTTGCCTATTACCGATGATGATCCTAGAACTGTCAAGGAGGCAGTGGATTCAGAGGATGGAAATCTCTGGAAAAGGGCCATGGACAAAGAAATGACATCTTTGGATAAGAACGAGTCTTGGGATCTAGTGGAGTTGCCAACTGGAAGAAAGCCCATTAGAAGCAAATGGGTATTTAAAAAGAAGTTGAATGCAGAAAGAAAATTGGAGAAATACAAAGCTCGGTTAGTAGCAAAGGGTTATTCCCAGGTTGAGGGAATTGATTTTGGTGAGATTTTCTCTCCTGTTTCCAACTTAACCTCCATTAGATTTATGTTATCTATTGCTACTGCATTTGATTTTCAAATAGAACAAATGGATGTGAAGACAACATTCCTACATGGGGATATGGAAGAAGAAATCTATATGAAGCAACCAGAAGGTTACGTTGTGAAGGGAAAGAAGGAGCTGGTATGCAAGATGAAAAAGTCCTTGTATGGTTTAAAACAATCACCAAGGATGTGGTATCAAAAATTTGATACTTATATGATGGGAATTGGCTTCACAAGAAGCAAATAGGATCACTGTGTGTATTTTAAATTAATTGGTGATCATTTGATTTATTTGGTCTTGTATGTGGATGACATGTTGATGATAGGAAACAACAAGGAGATTATCCAGGATGCGAAAACTCAGTTGTCCTCTAAATTTGACATCAAGGATATCGATGCTTCACATTTAATTTTGGGCATGGAAATTAAAAGAGATCGGAAAAAGAGGAAACTATGGTTAAATCAGAGAAAATATGTCGAGACAATATTGCATAGGTTTAATATGTAGGAATGTTGTTGGCACAGGGGTAGACCTAGGGTTCAACGCTACAACAACGCACCAACAAAACTATAACTACCGGCCCTTTTAGAAACACCTGCGAAGCAGATGAAGTCTAACCCAAGGTAGAGGCAGGGGTGGTTGCAGGACTCAGATGTCTGCAACCTTAGTTAGGACACAGATCTCTGACTGTAACACCTTAACAGAGCACTTAGCAATTATAGTTCATTAATATCTAGTCTTAGTTTATATTGCGGTTAAACCCTAATAAATAATCAGTACAGTATTCACATAGTTCCAATAGATCCAAGCAATAAGCATACTAACATAGATCAAATCTAGCTTTCATTCTCATTATTCAACACTAAGCTACCATAGTAGATTCATCTATCATATAACATAACACTAAGCATTTAATCATATAAACAAGAGAGAAAACATAAAGCACAAATCATTCACAACACAAGATATATGTGGTTCACCCCCACCCCGGGCTATGTCCACCAACTCTTTTTCTTTTTTATTAGCTTCTCTCAATCTTCTACATGCACAGAGCCACAAACTCCTACTTCGCATAGGACAGGAGATCTGCGTGCACTCCACCAGATCCTCCTTCCCTGAGTAGATCTGGGCACAGAACCTTACACATCTTTTTATAGTCACTTGCACTTAGCCTTGCAAGTCTCACACATCATGCACAAAGCAATTACAATCATTACTTTCACTTAGAACAACTTACCACCGACTAGTCACTTGCACTTAGCAAGTCTCACATCGCCTAGACTTCTATTTATACTTTTAAAAAGTGGCCTAAGAATGGGTAAACCCATGGGTCGACATCCCCATACCCATTACATAAGCCCAAAACCCAAAAAGACCTAAAAAGGGGCCAATATCCCACAATCTTTGCTTCGACTTGCGCTCCACCTTCGACAGCCTATCGAAGTCCCAAAAGTAGGTCAAACATGACCAAGTATCCTCAAAACTTGGTCAAGGGCCAACATGCCCCCAACACTCACCTGTGAATCATCCTGAGTCACTCTGGTCTGCGTAGCTCTGCTTCAAAAACCTCGAGCTTGGCTTGAGCTGCTTCGACTTGTTGTTGTGCCACAGCCTCATGTTAAGCGAACTATTGGATTACTGCTTCTTTGACAGGTCTCTCTAAGCACTATTCAACTGTAGTGATGACTTGCTCCAATTTTGCTCCTCAGCCTTCAATCTCTACGAACAGTTGGCAAGCCTCATCTTGTATAGGTTGGATCCTCTTAGTCACTTCCATGACTTTACTCTGAATGGTGTGGACCTGCTGTTGAGCAGTTCACTGTTCTTGGGATCGCTTCATTCTCTCAACCGCTGACAGGGGCTTTAACTGTGCCTGTATTGTTTCTTTTTGTTGCTTCACCTCCTGGAGCTGTGACTCCAGTGCCTTCAGTTATGGATTCTCAGTGAGTCACTCATAAGTCTGGGCACTGCGATCATTTAGTTTTTTACATTCCATGGTGAGGGCCTTGATTCTTTCAACTGCGCTTCAGGTAGTTGCTTCTCTTTCATCCCTCACAACTTGCGGAGTGTTGGGCACTGTGCGGAGCTCTAAGTCTGTTATTCTTTGCTGAATTTGTTGGATAGCTTCTGTGAGATGCGCTACTTGATGCTTTACTCAGTCTTATACCTTTGGTTCTAAGCCCATCATAGAGTGAAGTGCCCTGTCGACTGCTTCTTTGACTCTAAGATGTTCTGTGAGAAACTGTTCTTTTTCTTGCTTGACCTGTTCCCTTTCTTCTTCAAACTTGGCTTGAAGGTCATCCTTCTCTTTCTGTGCAACCCGACGTTGTTCTACCATTTCTTCCTGGTCTTTCTTTAGGGCCGTTTTGGCCCAGTCTTTCTCAACTTGGGCTCAATGAAGGCAAGCTTCAGTCACATGAGATAGTCTGCAAAGTTGGGCAAGCTCATCTCCCAACTATGGTTCTTATGATGGCGGGGGCGTAGTGGATACTACACGGATGGACTAAAGGGCCTGTTGTACCCCTCTAAGTTCAACCTTGACTCTGTCGTACATATCCTCATGCTTGTCTTCATGTTTCTGCAAGATTTTCTTGCGAGGAATCATTCACAACTGTGATGATGAAGTCAAATTCATCGACATTGAGCACAGTCTACATCTTAGTCATGGTGGCTCTGGATTTCTTCTGGAAAGTAGGTTTTTTGGGAGAATCCTTCCTTTTCTTCAAGGGATCGGTCTCATCAGCAGGATCCCTAGATAGTGTTACTTCACCTTGCTTTTGTTGCTCTTCTTTTTTCGTTTGTCTCTTCTACTTCATCATCACCCCCTCGGCTAGGTGATACTAAAGTAGTCTCTTTCGATGCACTACTCAAGTCTTGGACTTCTTCGGTCTTCTTCCTTCTGTTGGTTCCAGGTGTGTCATGTTCTTTGTGAGCGGCCTCCGAGATGTTAATTTCGGGATCATATATCTCTTCAGGGTCAGCAGGGAGAAGGAGGTCTGTTGGCTAGTCCTTAGTTATCTCCTCAAGGTCCTCCTCTGTGAGATTGTAGTATGACTGTAACTCCTCTTTGTGCTCATCTTCTCGTGTAGTGATATAGATGAAGTGTCGATATGCACACAATTTCATGAGGGGTCAGAACCACTGCAGGGTGTTTGGCATCAAGTGAGGTTAAGCTTCGATAACCCTCTTCAGTTGGAGATAATACATATGAAATACCGCGTTTGAATTCCATTGTTTTTCCATATCACTCGAGTAATAGAGTGTGGTGAAATTCATAGAAAGTGGCTCGAATGGCTCAATGTCCGGGAAGGCCACACCTTCCGGCATCTCCCAAGCAGTAAACGCGATGAGGATAATAAGCTAGCTAAAGTGGAACTCGTAGCCCTAATCCTGAGCTTTGAGATAGTATAATTCTAGCTAGTTAACTAGGTACTTCACCCAATTCATTTGTAGGCCTTGCACGCATTTCCTAGTGAGGTCAATGACAAACCCTGTGACCTACGTGGGTTTGTTCTTCATTGCTATCTTTCCTCCAATTAATTGGCATGCTAGGCACACTACATCATTCTGTATGGAAGCTACCTTGTAGCCTCGCATCCCCTTATCAACATCGTCGTATGTATCTTTGATATTTTTTGCTAATGCACGATTTGTAGCCTTCCCTGGATAGAAGTCCTGTGGGTCGGGTATTTGCATGCTTAATCCGGTGATCCTATGGATTAGCGTCATATCGACTGTGATACATTGGTATAGCCATAAGTAGCCACCATGGTAACATGAGATTAGGAGATTAACACAGGGGTTAACCTCCTGGTGCCTTCCAAAATGTGGGATATTCATTACATTCAAAAGGGTGGACTGCGCGAGGTTCATCGTCCATGGCTGGGGGATTATTTTTGAGTTCTTCCCCTTCGTCCTGGTCAATTATTTATAAGGGGTGAGAATACTATGGTTCTTGTGGTCTCCTAGGTTGAAGTTGTTGAACTTCAATGTCGCAATCTTATCCCATTGCGCTCTAACTGCATGTATCCCCTTCAGGAGGTACGTAGTAACCATGGTGTAATCAAAGTCCCTCGGGACACTGTCACGACTCACCACGCCGACAAAAACGGGATATAGTCAGGTAATATGGTTGGGATTAACTTCTTGTTCGCTAGGTCATCTCTTTGCTTGGTTCTCTTCTCCGTTGTCGATCGGGATGGTCCATATCCACGAGCAGTCGACGGAGAGGCTCGCACTCCTCTCGTCGATGAAGCTTGTACACCCACAGACATTAGTCTTTCATACATTACTCTTTCAGTCATGAGGTCGATGAGTACCTCCTTCATAGACTCTTCGACTGCACTAAGTTCTTCGAACATACATGCTCGTGGTTGAATATCTCGAGTTTGAAGAGAAACTCCTCAATGCAACAGGATGGATGGTGATAGCTTGATGATCATTGTGAGAAATCAACTAATCTGCGGGCTCATATAATCATGGTTGGAAAAAAAATTCTTGGTGCAAGGCTCAACGGAATAAGTAGACAACTAGGTAATGGATCTCTCTAACGGGCGAGAAGCCTTCATTAATGCAGTTATGTCTGTTACGGCGCGGTCCCAACGGTATGATGGCAAGCTTTCTGACCATAAATGTCATTCTAACCGTTCGGGGTGTTGGTCTAATGGTTATATTGTTTCCAACAGCTATATTCCTTCGCCATGGTGAAGTGCCATGCTTTGTTGTACTAATATCCCAACGAAGTTCAAATTCTGAAATCCTTCCTTCTGCGAAGTTCTTTCTGGTGCTATTTGTAATTTTTCTAGCTTGGATTTCTTCTTGCTGAGCTTTCTAGCCTTCTTTCTGGTATTCCTTTTTCCATTCTGATTCTTAACTTCTCTTGGCACAGTAACTTTGCGTTGTTGATGGTTTTTACTAGGGTTGGAGAGTAATACGTCTTCTCTATCTGGGGTAGGTGCTTTAGTCTTCTATGAATCTTCTTCTGTTCTTTTAACTTCGACATCCAAGTTTTTGGTTCGAAGTACCTTCAATCTCTTCTCTTGTTCTTCAATCAAGTGTGCTATCCTCTTGGTCATGAAATATCTTAGGTCTTGTTTTTTCTGTTTGAGGTATTCTTCTTCCTTTCTTTGGGTCTGATCCTTCTCGACCCAGGTTTTTCCTAGTAACATAGAAAATTGGGCGTTGTTCTCAATAAATTTAACAACCTCAAAATATTCTTCTATAGAAGTTCCATGAGAAATCATATATGTTTGGGTGAGTCTTCCACAAAGGGTTATCTGATTTCCTCTAAATAATCCTATTCCTCTTAATGACGGAATCATAGCAGACTTTCCTAAAGTTTCCCAAGTTCTTTTTGTCATGATATTCACTTCTGTTTCTTCATCCAGAACACAGTCAATGTTGAAGTCTCCTATTCTTGCTTCTATGCATTCTTTTTCTTTGAATCTCTGATAAGATGATATTTCGGTGATCATTTAGGGTTTATTTCATTTGTAGCAATACATCCTCTGATTCTTTCTGGGGTTCCACCATGGTCTCAGTGTCTTGACCTTCCTTAGGGTCTTCTTGTCTCATATTCATTTTGTCAAGCTTAGCAATCATTCTAGGGAAATCCAAAACTTCATGATCCGTAGCTTTACAACAAAGACAACTAGGTCTTCTACCAGGGCATTCCTTATCCATATGTCCCAGTCTTCCGCAACTGTAACAAAAGGTTAATCCTCATTTTCTTTTAAATGATCCCCAACCTTTCCTGTACTACGCACTAGGATCATGGTAGCTAACCTGCAAAAAATTCTCTCTAGGATCCTGCATCCATTTGTTAGTCCAAACATTATTTCTATGCATAGGTATAACATATCTTTCACTATTCTTGTCAGATCTACTCATATCAAATCTTCTTTCATCTAGTTGTTCCCTACTTTTCAAGCTAGGAATTTTTTTATCAAACATACTTAGATCCATACTTTAGAAACAAAAATTTCCACTTATCTTACCTCTAAAAAAGAACAAAGCTTACAAATCTTACCTCTTTAATAAAAAATTCTCACTTTTACCTTTATCATAGCACAAAGCTTTCAGATCTTACCTCTTTAATAAAAAATTCTCACTTTTACCTTTATCAGAGGACAAAGCTTTTAGATCTTACCTCTTTTCTTCAGATCCGACCCTTCTTCTTGGCACAAAGCTTCACAGGTCAAGTAGTACGGTGTACTAGGGAAACAGATCTATGTAAATATCTTTACTCTTTTTCAGTTCTCGACAATCAGGTCTGATCTTCGCACAAAGATTTTTCTTCCCCAGTTCCCAACAATCATAGTTTCAGGTCAGGTCTTTGTAAAAAGAGTATTCTTCCTCAATTCCCAGCAATCACGGTTTCACATCCCGACAACAAAACCATTTGTTGGCATAGGGTCAAACCCAGGGTTCAACGCTACAACAGAGCACCAACAAAACCCTAACTACCGACCCTTTCGACAACACCTGCGAAGAAGATGAAGTCTCACCCGAGGTAGAGGTAGGGGTGGTTGCAGGACTCAGATGTCTACAACCTTAGCTGGGACACAAATCTGTGACCGTAACACCTTAATAGAGCACTTAGCAATTATAGTTCATTAATATCTAGTCTTAGTTTACAGCGCAATTAAACCCTAATAAATAATCAACACAATATTCACATAGTTCCAATAGATACAAGCACCAAGCATACTAATATAGATTAGATCTAGCATTCATTCACATTATTCAACACTAAGCTACCATAGTAGATTCATCTATCATATAATAGTGCACTAAGCATTTAATCATATAAACAAGTGAGCAACCATAAAGCACAAAGCATTCACAACATAGGATATACATGGTTCACACCCACCCCGGGGCTATGTCAACAAATTCTTTGTATTCTTTATTAGCTTCTCTCAATATTCTACAAGCATAGAGCCACAAAATCCTACTCTGCATAGGACAGGAGATCTTCTCGCACTCCTCCAGATCCTCCTTCCTTGAGTAGAACTAGGCACAAAGCCTTACACAGACTTTTGTAGTCACTTGCACGTAGCCTTGCAAGTCTCACACAACATGCACAAAGCAATTACAATCATTACTTGCACTTAGCACAACTTACCACCGACTAGTCACTTGCACTTAGCAAGTCTCACATCACCTAGACTTCTATTTATGCTTTACAAAAAGGGCCTAAGCATGGGTAAACCCATGGGCCGACATCTCCACACCCGTTACATAAGCTCAAAACCCAAAAATCCCTAAAAAGGGGTCAATATCCCACGATCTCTGCTTCGACTTGTGCTCCACCTTCAAGAGGCTATCGAAGTCCCAAAAGTATGCCAAACATGACCAAGGATCCTCAAAACTTGTTCAAGGGCCAACAAATGTAAGTCGGTCAAGGTTCCTATTCATGTTGGTGTAAAGTTATTTGTGGATCAGTGTCCCAAGAAACATGAAGAAGAGGAGGACATGTCTCATGTTCCATATGCGAGTGCAGTTGGCAGTTTGATGTATGCAATGATCTGTACTAGACCGAACATTGCACATGCAGTGGGATTTTTGAGAAGGTATATGTAAAAACCAGGGAAGGAGCATTGGATAGCAGTAAAAAGGGTTTTCAGGTATTTGTGTGGCACTGCTAGCTATGGATTGTGCTACAAAGGAAGACCGAGATTGGAAAAAGTGGTGGATATACATGGATTTGTGGATGCAGACTGAGCTGGAGATCTGGATCATAGGAGATCTATAAGCGGGTATGTGTTTAACATGTTTGGAGGAGCAATAAGTTGGATGAGTAAAAGACAGGTTGTAGTGGCACTTTCAACTATAGAAGTTGAATACATGGCAACCACTCATGCAAGTAAGGAAGAAATATGGTTACAAAGATTGTGTTCAGGTATTGGGTTGGAACAACAAGATGTAAGGATAGAGTGTGATAGTCAGAGTGCATTTTTTCTGATGAAGAACCCGTCTTATCATTCAAAGACAAAGCATATTGATGTTCAATATCACTTTGTGAGAGACATGGTTGAAGAAAATAAAGTATCATTGATGAAGGTGGACACTTTGAAGAATGTTGCAGACTCATTAAAAAGATATATGAGTACTGAGAAGTTGTCTTGGTTTAGAGGATCCATGGGCATTGCTACCCTCAATTGTTGACTATGTAACCCTGTAACCCCCTGTATGAAAAGAAAACAACAAGTGGGAGAATGTTGGGTATGTGGTATATTCTTTGCACGAGTAGTAGTGTCTGAACGTCTGTGATCGACGCGTAGGGGGGTTAGAGGGGGGTATAGGGGGGAGAAGCCCCCCGTGTGGGGGTTCGGGGGCAATGCCCTCAAAAAAAAAATACTGCCTCGGGAAACATGTCACCTGCCTCTGGAAACGTGCCACGTATTTAGGTGGTTTTTCGACACATGGTTTTTTTCGATGGTTTTCTTTTTCCAGTTAAGGAATTGGGGTTTTGAACTAATCTAGGACATTGGGTTAGGTTTTTGGATGTCGTTGGCTCCTATATGTATATTGTATTGTAAACAATGTATCACGAATGGATGAATATATAATATGTTGGTTTTCCCGGTTTGGGTTTCCAGGGGAAAAATCTCTGTGTAATGTTTGTATTTCCCATTGTATCTTTTCTGTTCTTTTTCTGAATATCTATTTGCAGTAGATATTGTACAAGGTTAGAATTTACACATGGGAGGTTGAGACTCGTTCCGAAATGATATTGTCCCACTACCAGCTGCCTTGACCACTCGTTCATATCCAAGCTCTACCTCAAGATCACCAATTTGTGTAAGATCTATCAATTTCTCACGAACACCTTCCATATGGCGAGAGGCACCACTATCAATATACCAAACACTGGAATGTGTTTCTCTAGTGGAAATAAACACCACTAAGGAAAAATCCTTGTCAAACTTGGTGGAAAACTCTTCCACCTTTGTTGAAGCTATAATCTGTTTCTTTTTCTTATTATGACATTGCCCCACATAGTGCCCAAACTTGTGACATGCAAAGAACTTGAATTTTCTCATGTCCTTCTTTCCTTCACCCTTCGGCTTGTTCCCTGCCTTTGGAACCTTTTTGAACTTCTTCTTGTTGTTAGCAACAAGAACCACATTCTCTTCATCATTACTAGTATATGAACTACCATGCACATACTCTCTTCGGGTTTCCTTCTGAACAAATTCATCCCAAAGACATTTACACTTGGTAAGACTCTCCCTTACCACAATTCCCTCAACAAAAACAACCCATTGTTTGGTCACCCCATTAAATTTTTTCCTCACAATTCACTTTCAAAAATGGCCTCCCCAACAACACCAATTTCATCTCTTACCTGGGTTATCTCGGTAAGATATGTGACCACATTTTCAGCCTTTGTCATTCTAATACTCTTCAATTTATCTCTCAAAACCATCTTCCGGTTCTCATTTGTAATTTTATAGAACTTTGTCAATGACTCCCACATCTCATATGATTTTTTCTTCCTTGTCACATGAGGAATCAAATGGTTCTTTATGGCATCAAGGATGATTCTTTTATCCTTAATACTCTTATTGGTATATGCTGCTAGAAGTGTAGCATCTCTACGTATTGTTACTGGGTTAGTTGTGGAGTTCTCAATAATGTCCCAAATGTCCCATAACTCTCTCTCCTACAGAAGAAAAATCATCCTCTCCTTCCATGCACCAAAATTTACTGCCCCATCAAGTCTATCCTCAACTCTTAAACCTATAGCCATTGACCCTTCTCGACTAAAATAAAAAATTCCAAAATTATGTCCCGTGAAGTAACTTATGTCATTCTCTCTATATGGCTGATTTAATTCTAAATTCCTCTTCAACTCATCTTTGATACGATGTAAAATTTTCAGACCCCACACAGTTTCAAGTCTCACTGAGACTAATCATAGTTTAAAGCCCAAAAACCCATTTTTATAACAACATCAATTTCTAAGCATATAAACAATTCTGAGAAATGAAACATGAGGATTTTGAACAACATTAAATGAAGAAATAAATAATTCTATTAGAAACACACTAACCCATAAATTAAAGACAAATAGATTTTTGGTCTAACATTGACCCTCGAAAAACCCACAAGGGGAAAACTAGTGAGAGAGGGGATTTTTATTATTTCGGATCTCTGAGAAAATGATATTTACAGCAGTCAAATTATTAGAAATTCACACAAACTTATCCCAAGAATCTGCCCAACAATATTCCTTGAAAACAGTGCCAAACTGTCTTGAAATCCATGCCCAGAAAACAATGTTGTACGACCCTCGAATTTCGTTCCCTCTTGTTGTATGAAATGTACAAAATTTGATTAGAAATTCGTGCCAATCAATGCTGTCTCAATTTCTTTGTCAAAACTATTGTACAGAAGCCTTGAAATATGTGCTAACTCTGCCTAAAAAATCTGTAGTATGGCCTCCTCGATTTATGTTCCCTTTTTTGTTGTATGACCTCACAAAAAATCCATACTCTACGACCCTTTGTTGGTTGTACTTTCTTCCTTGAATTATGTGTTGTACTCTTTCCTTGGTATTTGTGCCCTTACCAACAACCTTTTATCCTTATCTTGCTCGAATTCTCTCTCGTTCTCTTGCTCTCTTCAAAACACATGAAAAAAAGAGAGTAATGGGGGGTCACCTCCTCACCCTAACTGACTCAATGATGGAAGTTGAAGGGTCATCTGATCCAAGGGTTTAGATTGGATAAGATGAATGGTGGAGATTAAATCACTTTACTCACCCACTTTCCCTAATTCATAAAGTCACTTTTAATTCATATCACATGAATTAAATGACTAGGGTCCTCATTAGACATGTTCCCACCCTTGGGTGCCTAGATGATGAGAAACACTTGCCTAGGTACTTTTTAATTATTTTTAGCATTCATCACCTCTTTTGCAAGCTAAGAGAAGCCAAACACCACAACAACCTAACAATACTAGTTTCTTCAAAATGTATGCACCTCTAGTATGAACCACTCCACCTCCATCAATGACATATATTATAAAATGATGCATTGTCCCATTTTGATATGCTAAACAGTTAGTCAAATGCACAATGCTTTGACCATCACATAATGCCTTATCATGTATTTGTCCAAACTTGCCCAATATATCCTTGTGTTCCTACGAAACATAACCTGAGGTAGGTTTCCTCCTTTCTAAATCTTCTGAATCATAACCACAGATTGAATCAATGCAACCAGTGTAGGTGATACTAGTTCCTCGAAAATACAAAAACACCTATGTAATACCCTGGTTTTGAGTCCCCATATTAAAAAATGTATTTTTCTTATTTTATGAAAGGTCGTAGCACCCAAACAATTAAAAGATGATAGAGTTCCTAAGAAATGTAATGCTTTGATAATTATTAATAATAAATACATCGTTGAATTCCACACACACAAGGACAATAGTTATAGGGGGGTATTATTCCACGAGAGAGGGGGATAAAGGGGCTAAGTATTTTTATTATATTCTATTTATCCATCTTAGTTTTAATTAAGAAAATTGATTACATGAGCTTCTTGGGGGGAAGGCCATGTGGTTCTTGATTTCATGTAAATATATAAACCCATCTTTGGGTTGTTTGGGGGTTCACTCTTACATTCACTTTACTCATTCATTTTATTATCTTGGCTTGGGAAGGAAAAATAAATTGTTGCGAAATGATCCATTCTTTGTTGGCTATATTAATTACTAGTGTATCCTAGCCATGAATTAGTGCATGTGTGCCTGAGATGCATTGGCATGTGTTAAAACTTGATCACAATTGCAAATTCTGAGAGTCCCAACATGTAGATTCTTGACCAGATGCACTGGAGCCCTAGAAAGAAGTGGACAACCTGAGGAACTATGTGGCAGTGAAGGGGGTTCATTATCTTTCGGTGGTGTGGGCTGGAGAGAAGAGAGTTGGTGTACTTTGGATTGTTTTATTGTTGTGAGAAACATGTGAGATCTTGGGTGATTGACTGTCTTGGGAAGCTGAGTGTCTCTTTGGAACCAGTCCTTGTGGATTCATAGCCCTCACTTGGGGGTGACCTGTTGTTGAAACTCAGAACATAAATTTCTAAGGTTGGGTGGAACGTCCTTGGTCCACAACCAATTGGTGATTTATTTTGTTTAATATAAGTGTCCTTTGTTATGTGTTTTTATGCTTGTATATTTATTTCCTCTTTGTATTAATTATTATCTATGAGATTATTTTTTATAATATGCATGCTTGCCAGTTATTGCTATGATTGGTATATTTCTTGTTTCTTTTATGATGTAGTATGAATCTTGATTACTACATGTGATTCTTTCATGCTTATTTATTAATTAAATGTTATCAAAAAAATTGAAATCAATTCAAAAAAGTGTGTTCTTGGAGTAGCGTGGTTCGACCTTGTTGATTTGGTACGTTACAACACATTTCACTATTTTACCTAGATTTTCCATGTATCCACTGAGAACACCAATTGCATTTAAAATATATTACCATTTCATAACATACATCAAATTTCCTACTAGCATACGATACACAAGACATATAACCCTTTTCTTCTTCATTACTAGGACATAAACCTAAAGACAGCTTACAATGGAAAGCTAAAGGGATATTTACAGGTTTCACTTTATTCATACTGAATTTCATAAGTATCTTCTCCACATACTTTTGTTGTGTTAACCAAGGCTTACCATATTTCCTATCTCTACGTATTTCCATGCCCGAGATTTGTTTTAGCTTCTTGTAGATCCTTCATATCAAACTTCTTAGCCAACTAAGTCAACCTATTGATCTGAAAAATTTGTGTGCTTTCTACAAGTATAACATATAACACCAAGATAATGAACATACCATAAACGCAATGGTTATACTCACTTATTGTAAAATCTGTCTTACCATGAAGGAATCAAACATCTTGCACCATTATCTGCTCTAGCTGCAGGGCATGCAATGGATTTCAAAAACACCTTATGTTGTGATCTTGAACCAACCTTTCTGATTGTTCCAAATACATCTCATGATCCAAAAAACTCCTTGTAAAATTGTTGTAACATCTAGCTGCACTAACTCAAGATCAAGTAACACAACTAGTGCTAACACAACATGAATAGAAACAAGATTAACAATTGATGATAAAATTTCATGGAATTTAATACCTTCCAAATATCCTTATGCTACCAGTCATGCTTTGTAACTTTCATCTTTTACTATGCATGATTTTATGAGATGAGATTCATCAAACACTCCATATCTATTAATGATGATTTTTTGGGTAGTAGGATCCCACAAATTTGTATCCCTTAACACCATCACCATAACCAATAAAGATATACCTATTTGATATGGCCCCTACTTAGAATGTTGATAAGAGCAGAAGCATCACAACTAAAAATTTCACATTTGAGTAATCACCAATGACATGTTCATACCTATTTCAGAATATTCCAATTTTTTGCAACCGATGGTGACCGATTTACCAGATAGAACAACCACTTTTTCCCACAACTCTTGTTGCAATGTGGAATTATTGAAAATACCCCTTCGATCCTAGCTTCATTACAATAATTTCCAATTCAAGGATGTGAACCTGCCTCCATCATCTATTCTCAAAATACTTGATTGACTTTCTCGTACTCTTTTCACCACAAATATCTAAACACATCAACCTTTATATAGAGAAATATAGACCCACCTTTCTAACTTGGACACCTTCAATGCTCCACCTTGAACTTTGCATTCGAAACCTTGACCAAATCTAGCCAAGTCAGCCCATGTGAACCTTTTTGGCTCACTTCTAGTGTTAGGGACCTAGCCTCCCTAACCCCTCACGTAGGTAGAATAATATATTTTCCATTTAATAAAGGAAGACATTAATTAATAAGGCATATTTAATAAATGTGATCAAGTCAATGTAAGAATACCTAATATAAGCTTCCACTTCTAGAAATGTCTTCCTCTAGAATGTTCTTTAGAAGATAGAATTAGTATAAATAAGAGTAGGATACATGAAAAATCCTTGTCTTGAGAATTATTGTAATAGAGAACTGCTATCTTGGAGGTTGCTTCCTTGAAGAGGAAAGTGAACATTGATTTCTATCAATAAAGGTATAATTTTTTGTTTTGGTTCTCTACATTTTGTTGCTCCACTGGTATTTTCTACAATATTTCTTTTTTTTTCTTAATATAATAGATATCGTACCTAACAAGTGGTATCAAAGCACTTTTCTTTTTGGAAACTATGGGATTTCTTTTCCAGGGTAGAGACGTGTCCTACCAACGTCTTTAAAGAATAGATTTTTTTCACTTAGCAGGTAAAACTGTGGTGGGGAAGAATACACACAAGTAATACAAATGGTTTCACGAGGTTACCTAGATATCAACATTTCACCTTGTTAGAAACCTCTGTAACCCCTGTTGGTACCCCTTGAGTAGTACCGCATAAGGAAAAATATGTACATGGTCATCACTCCCATGTACCATTAAGTATATCTGGAGTTTTCTAGGCCTCCTGAAACTAGCTCTAGATCAGTCGATCAACCACCTAACTGCTATAGTGACATTGAGAACAACACTCACACATATACTCTCTAGTACCTAGGTAATCGAGTACTGCAACTAAGGGAAGGGTTGGGCCTCCTTAGTTGGTTCCTTGAGATATTTGGTCGGGTAGTACTATTCAACCCTGCAGGTATATCAGAGAGCTATAGCGCAATGCAAACCTTTACCTATAGGAACCCTAAAAATCCTAACCTTTGGGAAAGAAACAAAATAGAAAAGGAAAATACGAGATCTATTGTTGGGCAACCCTGCCTCCTGCATTATGGTTGAGAAATTCCTACATATTTTTTCTTATTAACAATTTGGGCACTTTGTCACTACAATATTCTTCAGGCTAGAGTATAACTCTACATGAGTTAAAAAAAATGTATAGTGGTCCAACTTCGGGACCTATTCCATTGGATTCCTCCCTTCTCCTTGATCGCAGTGGTAATTTTAAAGACTTTTTTTTGTGGACCTGACCCCCTTCTCGACACCATTATTTGAGATCTATCACATTGGATTACCCTTTTCTCCCTGATCATCATGGTACCTATCACTTATAACACTACTACATATGGGTAGATTATTCCATGAAAATTTTCCATGCTTCAACTAGTTTCATATTTTTTTTAAACAGGGTAGGATTTTTGTCGATATTGCCACGAAAGTTCATCGCAATATCGACGAAAAAATTATTTAAATCTAGTCTGGATTTTCGTCGCTATAGCGACTAAATTTTGTGGCAATAGCGATGCAAATTTTGCCTATCTGATTGGTCAGTGTTAACGGATAGTTGACTATTTTATCTATATATATGTGACTTTAAGAGACTTTGCAACACAATTGCTATAGTTGAGACATTGTTCTTGGCTTTTGTTTGAGCTGTTTATTTTTTCCGTCACCCACTGGTTGAACAAATCCAATTCTCGATCTATATAGCTTGGATTTTGAACTTGCAAGGTTAGTATGTTATTTTTTATTGATGTACTCATTTAACTTGTAATTTTTTTTTTCAAATGTCCAAATTTCATTTAACTTGTTTTTTCCTTGATAATATATTATAATATGTGTAGTACCATATTTCATGTCTTTGGTTTTTGGATCTAGTTAGTATATTCTATGGAAAAGGGTATGTGGATTCCATAATATTCTAGGTTTATGGAATCCACATACCCTTTTCCCTTCAATTGTAGCTATAATCTCTCTCTCTTTTCATTGATAAAGATATGGAATTGCTCTTGAAACTCAACCGTGATCAGTGAAATGATAGTAATTGATTGTCATTTTATTCTCTCTTTTAATTTTTAAGAACTGACAAAAAAACACCAAGAAATCTTGATTGAAGCTTTGATACCACTTGTTACATCCCTAGTACCCAAAATGGATGACACTTGTATAAATTGTAAATAATATAAAAGTGACAATAATGGTTGGGATACTTGCACACCTAATGGTTGGCAGCTAGCACTTACTAATTCAATTAAATGAAGGAAGAAATATCCATGACTAAAATATTGAAGTTGATTGTTATATTGATAAATGATAAGTTATGGTATATATAAGATAGGGAGGAAACTCATGTTTATAACAACAAGAGTAATAGCTGCAATTAATATATTGTAACATTTCCCTCTTCCGCATAAATTCTTTGCTATCTTCAACATTTCCCTCTTCCGCATATAAATTAAGAGAAATATTAATAACATTTCCCTTTTCCGCATATAAACTAAGAGAGATATTAATAACATTTCCCTCTCTCGCATAAATTCTTTGCTATCCTCAACATATTGTAATAAATAATGGGTAGGTTGGCATTAGTGACAAGATAGCCTGTTGATATTACATATAATTATTAATGTATGATAGATCATCCATTATTTAATCATGCAAAACAAAACCCAAGACTAAATATTGTGGTTGACGTGATCAGGTCTGTACATTTTTCAAAACAAAGTACGATAATTTCCATTATTTAAGCATGAAAAACAAAACCCAAGGCTAAACATTGTGGTTGACGTGATCGGGTGTGTACATATGGACGGCGGAGAAAGTGCTATATTCCCTGCTTTATTAGGGACTAATAAGATACATAAACACTAACCCTAAACTTATGTTAGGTATATATGTCGTTATTATATAAAGAAAATATTTGTACACATATGACCTTATTATAAAGATGTTATCTATCGTGTCATGATGTTGATCCTCTACACATATGATCACCTTATTATAAAGATGTTGACCTTATTATAAAGATGTAGGTCATTACAAATAAACATATCATAATCAAAAGGAGTAGCCAAAATATAAAAAATTGACAACTTAATGTTTGGTATGGTGTAGGTAAGACAATTACTTGTCACGACAAGGATTTTGTCAGAATGAACGAAAA
>WSFP011462604.1:0-18708 GCA_009831015.1 Picea engelmannii
AGTATGCAGAACATAAATAAAATGCTAGAAATGGAACAATAACAACAATATAGCCAGAACAATAACCACAATAGAACTGAAATAATATAAGAATAACAACAGAAATAACACTTTGATTCTCAAATCAATGTTCATGGGCCTCTTCGAGGGGGCAACCTCCAGTTGAGCAGGGCTCCATTACAATAATATCCAAGCTAGGGTTCTCATACCGTCGACTCCTATTTATACTAAATATGCCTATCAAAAGAAGCATCTAGAGGAAGATCCTTCTAGAAGCGGAAGCTTCTATTAGGTCTTCTTAAATTCGACTTATTCTATTTTAATGCAAGGCCTTATTAATATTGCCCTTTATTACATCTAAATATATTGTTCCACCTATGTGCGAGTTAGGACCCTAACACAATACCAATGCCATACAATTACCATACCATACCATACCATACCAATACCATAATAATACAATACCATACCATACCATACAAATAAAATACCAATACCAATACTAATACCAATACAAGACCATTCCATACTGACGCAGCACCCCCCTACCTCAGTAGGTTCTGCGTGACCTCCCGGTCTTAGGATCATTCTGATTTCTCCTCTAGCCGAAGCAGCGCCTTTAGTTCCTTGCTAGAACCTTCAATGAATTAGATCCACAGGTCCTTCGTGAAAACCCACTCCGCACAACATGCACTCAATGTGAGTCTTCACCTTCTCACGACCTCCATATATGACCGTGACCCTTTCTGAAAAGGGATTTCAGGTTTCACGATTTCAGGAGTTCTGATGTCGATTTTCTTGACCCTTCGATTCCCTGAACTATGAAATGCCAAAATATCGAAATGGACTCAATTGGCAATTATCCTGTGGCCCACATCTCGGTCCATGTGACCGTTTCCTCCGTGACCACAACCTAACTCCGAAGGTATGTCACATTTCGCGACTTCAAGGATTTTCAGCACAAAGCACCCCCGACCTCTTTTCCTCGGGCTTGCTGAAAAGCCAAATCCTAAAATGCTGAAATATGTGACCCTGCTTCGTGACCATGCTACTCCTCCATATGCTTTCCTGTTTTCACTTTTCGAGACTTCACAATCCTAGCTACAACAACTCCATGCTCCTTCGAGCTCCCGTTATCTGAAATACCAAAGTACCGATCCCCAAAACGTCGGTCTTCTGCTCCAAACTGGGATCAATGGCTCATAGCCTCTCTTGATATGACGGCTTGTGTCTTTTCAGGATTTCACAGGTCAAGGGTTCTGAACTCTTACCCTTTGCATTCTCGGTAGCCAAAATGCCGAAATTCTCCTTTCGGGAATTTCCCTAAAACCTTGATCACTCGCCATGTGTCCTCTTGTTGGACGATCATGATCCTTTCAGCATTTCATGGGTCAAGACTCCTGACTCTTGGCCTTTGTATCTCTCGGTAGCCGAAGTTCTAAAATAGGCCTTTCATTCCCTTCTTCACATACGAGGGTTGAACCTCGTGCAACTTCTCCTGGATCCGATGGCTATTGGTCCATGCGCCCAGATCTAACGGTCTAGATCTCTTTCTCCTGTGCACTCTCCTCCTACTTGCATGGACGTAGGTTCAATGGTCTAGATCTCGTCCTCTCCAGCTGATCTAATGGTAGTTATTCTCCCTATTGAGCTTGCGCTTCTTCCAGAACTTGGAAGACTTCAAACGCTTCAAAGGTCTCAGCCTTTGCTCCTGCTGCGAAGCCTATATCCTCAACTATTACCTACATTTTAAAGACATTGTCTCTCCTAAGATTTTCAAACTCTTACCCACCAAAGGGTGTCTTGACTTCTGTGATTCCTTGCAGCTATGGCTCTATGTGCAAAGCCACTTTTCCTCCTGAGCTTAGTCCTCTCTGAAACCTTGAAAGGTTTGTCAACTTTTGCACTCTTTGCAGAGTCTCTGCTATCTGTCCTCAGCTTTGGGGATTTAGAATAAGTCCTCTCTCACTCCCACTCCTGTCACCTGAAAATCCTTCAGACGACTGTCTGTCTATCAACACTTTACTCAGGTGTTGGCCTGGTGCATTCCTTGCACAGGTCTTTATCCTCTTGAGCTTCAATTTCTCATACCTCTAAGGTCTCTCCTCCTTTCCCTCCTTGGAAGGATGGAAATTCCCTGTGGCAAATTCCTGCTCAAGCACTCCTTGTTGAGCATATAGGGTGTTTAGTAACCCTGTGAAGGTCTTCCTCCTGACACTTCTTCTCCTTTATGAACTCAAACAAGAGTTCTTTCTGTGCACACCTGCACCAACTCAATGCCCTCCTAGCAGAGTTTTCCAGAATCCTCAGTGATTCTGTCTTCTTGCCGAAATTGAAATAGATTTCTTATCCTAATGCATCCTGTGCATTCTCTAAATGCCCTCTTGGTAGAGTCTTACAGAATTCTCAGAAATTTTGTCTTCTCTGTGCCTTTTATGCACCTGTTCAATTCCCTCCTGGCAGAGCTTCTACAAAATCCCTCAATGATTCTGGTCTGTCCTATGCTCTCTTATGAACAGTCTAACCTTCAAGGTATTTAGAAACCTTGAGGATTCTCCTTGAGTCAGTGACTTCAGATGCTGCACCCTCCTAGCACGTCTTTGTTTGAATCCACAGAATTCAGAAGTGCACTCCTTGCACTAGCTTACATAATCTGCAATATTTTGTCATGCAACCTCTTGCATGAAGCCTCAAAGAACCCAAACCTGGAATCAATGAACTCACAGACAATAAACTTTGTCTATCCCTGCAAATGCATACCTAACACACATCTACAACATATCATCAACGCATAAAGACATTCATTCATGAATTAATAAACATGTGGACAACAACATGCAGGAAAAACTGCTCTGTTTGTATCAATCAAGAATGCCTGATTACAATGTGTTCAAGCTCAGACTGCAACAGAGTCTTGACTCTCTTCTCCCCTTCTAAAATGTTACTACTAGATACAAAGAAGATCTTTTTACAGAGAAGGGCTCCTCGAGCTCTTCCCTTCATCCTCACCAACTCTCATTAATTACAATGAATTACATTGAATGGGCCATCTAATCCAAATCGGATCTAGATCCCCATCAACATGTCATCCATTAAAGGTGACACTAACTACAACCTTCTCAAAGGCACGACTTTGGCTCTTCGACCTTACAACTTTTAATACAATTAATTCAAATTCAAAATTTTAAAGTGAGAGGGTTGCATCTCTCCTCCCCCAATGAATGTGCACGTTGTTGATATGGTGGGCTGGAGCGTAGCTGACTTTGGAGCGATTCTCCTACATAATACTCCTCTGTTGTGAAAAATTCATGATCTCCTGCTCATGAGTGTTGAAATAATGTAACCGCAAAGAGTATTCTTATTATTATTGATATATTATTCATATGACCAATCCCCATTATGGATTGATCATGTCGGTTATTGTAATAGGACCAAATCCCCTTTTGTGGATTGGTCAAAAGACAATTATAATAGGTATAATAAGAAGTCGACCCCAACAGTTAATAAAGAGACCCAAAAATATAATAAAGGTGGGTTTACCCACCCAGTTTGAGAAGTCGGCCCTGCCAGTGAAGAGACACTTCACACGTGTCAGACTTGTATAATTAAAGGAGGCTAGCGCCTCACTTAAAAACAACTCACTTGCTCAGTTTGAGAGACAAGTTCATATCTGTTACTAGCAAAGGAGAGAGAGAGTGGCACATATCTGCGAGAGTACTTTCTGTATTAGCATAAGAGATCTCTTGGCATTGTATTGGTTATCTATATTAAGGAAGTTTTGCTAGGTTTTCTTCCCCTAGAGGGTTTCCTAGGATAGATGTCGTGTCTCTTGTGATTGTGTATTTCTCAGTGATCTTGGATTATTCTATTGTTATCTAATGAAATGCAAACAACTATAATAATGGATTAAACATTAACATGGGATCAGAGCCAAGATGAAGGAAGCACCTTTCGCAAGAGAAAAACGTCACTGTTGTCGTACTTGCAAATTAGGGTTTTTCAAAAGTGAATCTTTTCAGCCCTAAAACTATCTAGAAAGTTGCACCCTCCTTTAAGGATCAATTTGGCATCATCAACACACCTTTTTAGTGATTAGATCTCCCAGAAAGTGAAACCCTAGTTTCACAAAGTACCAGAAAACCAGAGTACCAGATGTACCAGAAGTACCAGAAAACCAAAAGCACCAGTCCAAAAATCCACAGATCAAGTTTGAGGGGGTAAAAGTTGGATTTTCAGAAATCTAACTGCACCAGCTCACTCGCCTCAGCCCAGTGCATCTATCCCCTGGATCAAAATTTCAAAATTTGAAGTTTGAAAAATTAGGGTTTCCTCATAAAACCCTAAGTTGCAGTTGCTATCTCAGAACCAGTTGCAGTTGCAGTACCAGTTGCAGTAGCAACCGTACTACTAGTGTCAGTCACCCTTGAAGTTTTTAAAGAGTTGGTAATGATTACCGATGCTGCCAGATGGTGCCACCACCTGCAAATGATATCAGAGGTATGTACTCACATATGTTTAATGGCTAAACTTTAAAGAGAATTTTCAGGAGAAGGGATCTCTTGCCATAGATCTAGAAGGATCTCAAGATCCAATACATTCATAGGAATGATGCAACCCAGGTGTGATTATTCTGATATGCATCTATTTTTCATGACATTATTTTAATCAGTGTTGCATGTTGAAGCTATGATCAAATTATTAGAAGGATTGAAAGTTCATCATAGAGATTATCCTCTAACCTAACCTTCTGTCAATATAGCGTATTGTCTCAGTACAGAAGACAGGTTGAAGAGAGCACTTGTCACTTGAGTGAAGGAGATCTGGAAGAAAAAGCAAGCACTCATTCTTGAGGACAAGGCTCCAGGTTTGACTAATCAAGATTAATAAGATTCAAAGGTACACATAACAAGATGATGACTATAGTTGATATAGCAGTCGTCATAAAGTATTATACTTGATAGCATGTGAGCATATATAGGTAAATACTTTGCCTGATACAAATAACACCTCCTCTAAGAGAAACCTCGTGTGTTAGTTCCAGGTTGCCATGGGAGAATGCTTGGTCACAACACTATGAGAGTGTTGACCTCACTTCGTATTATATTCCTTACCTTTAATCTTTGCTTCAGATAAATTATAAGTGATAGCTCTAAAGGAGCTACTGTGATGATTGGTCATGGTATTGCTTTATATTATCATAAGGATATTATTCTTGCTTGTTGTTTTGTTGACCTTGCTCTAGGTCACATGAGGAAGCTATAACGAAGGTTGCAGAAGGAAACGTGCTAAAGGAGAGACCATAAATGAAGCAATCATCATTGGAAAAGAACAAAGGTGGCTCGCATAAGATAAAGGGTCACTCAGAAGCTTCCATGACCCACGCTATTGAAGAATCCATGTGAACTTTGGCATAAAATATTAGCTCACATCAACTACAAGGCGCTACCATACATATGCAAAGTCGACATAAGTTTACTGAAACTCAAAGGTGACCATGAAGGCGTATGCAATGGATGTGCACAAAGGAAGAACATCAAGAACCCATTTTCGAAGAAAGACAACAAGGCAGAAGGAGTCCTAGAACTCATTCATTTAGATGTATGTGGCCCAATGCCATTGTCCTACATTAGTGGGTATGTATACCATGTATCATTCATTGATGATTATTCTCGTAAAGACCTGGATATATCTGAAGTGTTCAACAATTTCAAGGAATTCAGAGCCTTGATAGAGAATCCTTCCGAAAGAAAGATTAAGATACTCAGGTCAGATAATGGAGGAGAATATACCTCAAAAGAGTTTGTGAACTTCTATAAAGATGTTGGGATCAAGAGGATCCTCAACAAAATGGTGTAGTTGAATGGAAGAACATAACCATACTGGAAGATGTAAATACTATGATCCATGATTAAGATATTCCTATGTGCTTATGGGCAGAAGCAACAATGGCAGTTGTTTATGTGCAGAACCGATTATCCCATAGCACACTTGGGCTCAAGACATTGGAAGAGATGTTCACCAGAAAGAAGCCAGAGGTAAGCCATCTCAAAATACTTGGTTGTCTAGTGTTTATTCATATACCTAAAGAAAAGAGAAACAAGTTGGACCCTTCAGGAAAGAAGGGAACATTTGTGAAGATATTGTGAGGTCTCCAAGGCCTTTAGAATCTATATATCAGGTAAACATCACATTGAGATCAGTAGGGATGTGACCTTTGATGAAGATACAACACTCAAGAAACCTAAACGTTGCCATCTTGAAGAGGTATATGAAGAGGAACCCGTAATCCCCAATACTACAATGAGGGAGGTTCCCAGAGTTGTAGAACTAGTGAGGGAAGTCGTAACTTCCCCTGATGAGGAACTTCCAGAAGACCATGATATAGTAGAAGTGAAAGAACCTCCTCATATGACGATCCTCCATAAAAGAAATCCAGCTTATTCAAGATGGAGAGAAGTATGGTGTTCGCCAAGGAACTACGAGATAGGTGAAAAGACCAAAGCCATTCTCCAGTTATACGGCTTTGATGTGTGACCTCCTAGAAGAGGAGCCTACTTGTCTTGAAGAAGCCATTCATAGGAAAGAATGGGCAGATGCTATGACAGAGGAATACAAATCCATAATGAAGAATGAAGTATGGGAAATAGTTCCCAGACCAAAGAATAAAGATGTGGTATCCTCCAAATGGCCCTTCAAAATAAAACATGTTGTTGATGGAACTATTGAGAAGTATAAAGCAAGACTTGTCGCTCGTGGCTTTTCCTAGAAGAAAGGCATTGACTATGAAGAGACATTCGCTCCTATGTCCAGATACACTTCGATCAAGACCCTCATAGCTCTTGCAGCTAAGATGAAGTGGAAGCTGCACCATATGGATGTGAAGACAACTTTCCTAAATGGTGTCATCGAAGAGGAAGTGTATATAGAGCAACCTCAAGGATTTGAGGTTGAAGACATGAAGTCTCATGTATGTAGATTGAAGAAAGCCTTATAAGGATTGAAGCAAGATCCTAGAGCTTGGTATGGCCGTATAGAGAGTTTCTTGACGAGCTTAGGCTTTACCAAGAGTAAAGTAGACCCTAATATCTACTTCAAAATTATGAATAATGAGCCAGTAATCTTACTGCCATATGTGGATGACTTATTCTTAACTGGAGAAGAAAATCTCATCGTTGAATGTAAAAAGAGACTTGCCTCGGAATTTGAAATGAAAGACCTTGGCCTATTGCATTATTTCTTAGGCCTTGAGGTATGGCAGAGTCCTGAGAATATCTTCCTTAACCAAGGGAAGTATAGATTCAAAATCTTTAAGAGATTCGACATGTTGGAATGCAAGCCCATGAATACACCCAAGGAAGCAAATTTGAAGATGTTGGTCGATACGTCGTCAGAGTTGATTGATGCCACACTATATAGAAAAATTATTGGATCACTGATGTACCTGATGAACACCAGACTAGACATTTGTTTTTCCGTGAACACCTTGAGTCAGTTTCTGGTAGAACCCAGACGTGTTCACCTATTGGCTACAAAACATGTGATGAGGTACCTTAAAGGTACAACGGATTATGGTCTCATCTATGATGGAGATCATGATTACACATTGAGTGGATATACTAATGCAGATTGGGCAGGAAGTGTTTCTAATAGGAAAATCACTTCAGGATGTTGTTTCAGTTTGGGATTAGCTATGATCTCATGGTAGAGTAGGAAGCAATCTATCTTTTCTCTCAGCATAGCGGAAGCAGAATACATTGCCAAATGTTTTGCTAGTTGCGAAGCTATATGGCTTCGAAAGTTGTTGACCGACCTATTTGACTTAGAGATGAGAGAAACCTTGATTCTATGTGACAACCAAAGCTGCATAAAGATGACAGAGAATCCTGTATTCCATGACAGGTTGAAGCACATAGAGATCCTCTATCATTACATCCATGACATGGTACAGAGAGGAGCCTTGAAGCTCCAGTACATTAGCATGGATGAACAGGTTGTTGATGTGTTGATCAAGAATCTATCTTGTGTAAAGTTTGAGTACTTCCGAGATAAGCTTGGCATAGTCTGAAAGAACCTTCCTTGAAAGAGGGATTAGATGTGATGTTCCTTGCTTCTGACCTAGCTGTCAGACATAAAGCAAGATGTGATGTTCCTTGCTTCTGACCTAGCTTTCAGACGTAAAGCAAGATGTGATGTGTTCCTTTCTTCTGACCTAGTTGTTAGACGTAAATCAAGGTGTGATGTGTTCCTTGCTTCTGACCTAGTTGTCAGATGTAAAGCAAGATGAGATGTGTTCCTTGCTTCTAACCCAGTTTTCAGACGTAAAGAAAGATGAGATGTTCCTTGCTTCTGACCCAGTTGTCAGATGTAAAGCAAGATGAGATGTTCCTTGCTTCTGACCCAGTTGTTAGACGTAAAGCAAGATGAGATGTTCCTTGCTTCTGACCCAGTTGTCAAATGTAAAGCAAGATGAGATGTTCCTTGCCTCTAACCCAGTTAGACATAAAGCAAGATGAGATGTTCCTTTCTTCTGACCCAGTTGTCAGACATAAAGCAAGATGAGATGAGTTCCTTGCTTCTAACCGAGTTGTTATATGTAAAGCAAGATGAGATATTCCTTGCTTTTGACTGAGTTGTCATACGTAAAGCAAGATGATAAGATGAGACTAGCACTGAGCTACCGGCTGGATAGCTGTGACGTAAAGCCAGTCTAGTGTCCTTCTTCCAACCTAATGCTCATGACGTAAAGCAGGACAGGTATCTTTCTTCCATATTGAGTGTTGTGACGTAAAGCAAGACGATGAGATGAGACAGGTACTAAGCTTCCAACTTGAGAGTTGTGACGTAAAGTTAGTCTTGTATTATGATGAGCCAACCTTGTGTTGTGATGATGATGATGTATCAATTTTTATACTAATACTTATTAATGCAGATGATGATGGCATTCCTTTGAGAATGATGATGTTGCCCATAAAGAAAAGTTTTGATGATTTATAGATATGCCAGCCAAGATGATATTGATGATGTTGTCCTCCCACTTGATTGTGTTGATGATGATGTCCTCTCTCTCTCACATGATGCTGCTAAAGAATACCCTTCTTGTTAAGGGGGAGTGTTGAAATAATGTAACTACAAAGAGTATTCTTATTATTATTGATATATTATTCATAGGACCAATCCCCATTGTGGATTGACCATGTCGATTGTTGTTGTAATAGGACCAAATCCCCTTTTGCAGATTGGTCAAAAGACAATTATAATAGGCAGAATAAGAAGTCGGCCCCAACAGTTAATAAAGAGACCCAGAAATATAATAAAGGTGGGTTTACCCACCTAGTTTGAGAAGTCAACCCTGCCAGTGAAGAGACACTTCACACGTGCCAGACTTGTATAAATAAAGGAGGCTAGCGCCTCACTTAAAAACAACTCACTTGCTAAGTTTGAGAGACAAGTTCTGATCTGTTATCGACAAAGGAGAGAGAGAGTGGTTCATATCTAGGAGAGGACTTTCTGTATTAGCATAAGAGATCTCTTGGCATTGTATTGGCTATCTATATTAAGGAAGTTTTGTCGGGTTTTCTTCCCCTAGAGGATTTCCAAGGATAAATGTTGTGTCTCTTGTGATTGTGTATTTCTCAGTGATCTTGGATTATACTATTGTTATCTAATGAAATGAAAACATCTGTAATAATGGATTAAACATTAACAATGAGCTTCCCAACATCGTTTTCGAAATCCACCTATATCCCAAACAGTTCTCTGGAGTTGTTCATTTGCTCCTCTTCTTTGTTGTTGCTGCTATATCTGTTTCCCTGCTGCTCTTACAGGTCTTCCTCTACTCATCTTCTCTCTGCTGACTACTTCTGTTAATCATATCATCAGCCTTTTGATCTCCTCAATTATCATGTCCAGCTACTCCAGTGGCTAGCTCTCCTTATGTAATATTCTCGGTTTCTTTCTCTCTATTGGTGGGTAGATCATCATGATCCCTCATGTTGTTTTCCTCTTCTATGGCACTAGATGGCCACTCTGCTACAGACTCTTCTTCTGCAATTTCATCATTGAGTCTCTTCTCAACTTCCTCTTCTGACAGCTTGACTGTCAACTCTCCTGCTGTCATATCTCCAGCTTCCTCCAACTACTCCTCAGACTAGAATTCTCCTTCATCTACCACTACATGCCTCTGCATCGCAGTTATCATCTGTTCAACTCCCTGGCTGAAATTTTTGAGCAATTCCTCAGAATGCTCCTCTGCTAACATCTGCATGATTGTCTTCTCATGGAAGTCATCTACTGGCTCTGGATGGTTCAACCAATCCTCCAGCATCTCCAACTCCTTCTCCCATGAGTGAGCATCTTATATGCATGTTCTTCTTCTTTTCTTGCTGTCAGCTCAGTGTTGCAACTGTCTCCCCTTCAGCTTCCTGGCTGAAAATTTCAAGCCATTCTTCTAAATGCTCCTTTTCCTCTACTTGAGCAGCCTATGATATCTGTTCCATCTCTTCGAAAGTCACAACTAGTTGTCCTTTTTATGTTGTTGCATCAGCAACACACACGCTAGCCTCAACTGGGCTATATGGAAGGAATACCTTTATCCCTCCAATCATCAAAATGCTCTTATGATATTCCTCTATCAGATCCTCTCACTGATCTGAACTCACCTCCGAGTTCATGAGAATATTATGCAGTCCCATCTGCTCTCCCTTGCCCACCTGGCAACATGGGATTTTTCTGCTGCCCACCTGGCATTCTATGAGATCAATCGATCCCATCTCCATCAGCACTCCCTGCTGACATGAACTCACTTCTGATCTTCCAATACTTTTAGATAGTCTCACTTCTTTTCCCCTGCCCATTTGGCAATTTGGGATTTCTTCTCTACCCTCCAAGAAGTCTCTGAGATCTTCCAACAATCTCATCTCATTGCCCTCCTGGCAACCTGAATTTTATGTTCTTCCCTCCTGGCAGTCCTTGAGATCATCCCGTGACCTCTTCTTATTTCCTTCCTGGCAAATTGAAAATTCCTCACTCGTCACCTAGCAACCTCTGAGATCGTCCAACAATACCATCCCATTGCCCATCTGGCAATCTGAAGTTTCATTTCTACCTTTCTGGCAGTTCATGAGATCCTCCAACAATCTCTTCTGCTCATCATCACTGAGATTCTTCCCAGTCTCTGGTTCACATATATGAACCATCTCCTCTTCATCCCTGAGGATTTCAACATACCTCAGCCATTCCTTCAACAGTCTCCACTATCTTTTGGCCAACAATTCCTTGACTAGCCACTTCACCTTTGTTTTCATGGGCCATTCATATACCCAATGTGATATTGCATCCTACTGCATCTGAAATGAAAGCTCCTCCATCCTCTCTCTTATCTCAATGAGTTCTTTGTCCATATCAACCTCGCTCTGCTACTTTGATACCACTCTGACGTGTATCAGACTACTCCTTTTCCTCTAGCTCCTTCTACCTGAAATATACAGAAAAAATCAGGCTTTGATACCATTCTGACATGTATCAGAGTATTTTCCTTATCTACTTTGCCTCCCTCTACCTGTAGTCTATAGACGCAGCACCCCCCTACCTCAGCAGGTTCTGTGTGACCTCTGGGTCTTAGGATCGTTCTAATTTCTCCTTGAGCCGAAGCGACTCCTTTAGTTCCCTGCTGGAACCTTCAACAAATCAGATCCATAGGTCCTTCGTGAAAACCCACTTCGCACAACATGCACTCAGCGTGAGTCTTCACCTACTCACGGCCTCCAGATATGACCGTGACCCTTTTCGAAAATGGATTTTGGGTTTCGCAATTTCAGGAGTTATGATGTCGATTTTCTTGACCCTTCGATTCCCTGAACTCTGAAATATCGAAATGCTAAAATTGACTCAATCAGAAACTAGCCCCTAGCCCACATCTCGGTCCATGTGACAGTTTCCTTCGTGACCGTAGCCTAACTTCAAAGGTATGTCGCATTTCACAACTTCGCGGATTTGCAGTGCAAAGTTCCCTCGACCTCTTGTCCTCGGGATTTCCGAAAAGATGAATCCCGAAATGAAGAAATATGTGACCCTTCTCCATGACCATGCTACTCCTCCATTTGCTCATCTGTTTTTGCGTTTTTAGACTTCGCGATCCCAACTAAAACAACTCCCTTCTCCTGGCTCTAAACTGGGATCAATGGCTCATAGCCTCTCTTGATCTGACAACTTGTGTATTTTCAGGATTTCATGAGTCAAGGGTTCCGAACTCTTACCCTTTGCATTCCCGGTAGCTAAAATTCCAAAATACTCCTTTCGGGAATTTCCCCAAAACCTCGACCACTCACCACATGTCCTCCTCTTGGACGGTCACGATCCTTTCAGGATTTTGTGGGTGAATACTCTCGACTCTTGGCCTTTGTATCTCCTAGTAGCCAAAATGTTGAAATAGGCCTTTCATTCCCTTCTTCACATACGAGGGTTAAACCTCTTGCAGCTTCTCCTGGATCCGATGGCTATCGATCCATGCACCCAGATTTGATGGTCCAGATCTCTTTCTCCTGCACACTCTCCTCCTGCTTACCTGAACGTAGGTTGAATGGTCCAAATATTGTCCTCTCCAGCTGATCTAATGGCATTTGTGCTCCCTCCTGAGCTTGCGTTTCTTCCTGAACTTGGAAGACTTCAAACACTTCAAAGGTCTCAGCCTTTGCCCCTACTGTGAAGCCTATATCCTCTTCTCCCGCTTGTGTTTTAAAGACGCTGTCCCTCCTGAAATTTTCAAATTATTACCCACCAAAGGGTGTCTTGACTTCTGTGATTCCTTGCAGCTATGGTTCTGTGCACAAAGTCACTTTTGCTCCTAAGCTTCATCCTCTTTGAAACCTTGAAAGGTTTCTCGACTTCTGCACTCTTTGCAGAGTCTCTGCATGCAAAGGTGTTATCTGTCATGAGCTTCGGGACTTTAGAATAAGTCCTCTCTCTCCCACTCCTGCTGCCTAACGAGCCTTCACAGGACTATATGTTTGTCAACACTTTACTTAGGTGTTGTCCTGGTGCATTCCTTGCACAGGTCTTTATCCACTTGAGCTTCAATTACTCATACCTCTAAGGTCTCTGCTCCTTTCCCTCCTTAGAAGGATGGAAATTCCCTCTGGCAACTTCTTGCTCAAGCACTCCTTGCTGAGCCTGCAGGGTGTTCAATAACCCTATGAAGGTCTTCCTCCTGACACTTCTTCTCCTTTCTAAACTAAAACAAGAGTTCTTTCTGTGCACACCTGCACCAACTCAATGCCCTCTTGGCAGAGTTTTCCAGAATCCTCAGTGATTCTGTCTTCTTGCCGAACTCAAAATAGAGCTCTTCTCCTAATCCATCCTATGCATTCACTCAATGCCCTCTTGGCAGAGTCTTACAAAATTCTCAGAAATTTTGTCTTCTTTGTGCCTTCTATGCACCTGTTCAATGCCCTCCTGGCAGAGCTTCTACAGAATCCCTCAATGATTATAGTCTGTCATGTACTATCTTCTGCATAGTCTTACCTCCAATGTATTTAGCAACCTTGAGGATTCTCCTTGAGTCAGTGACTTTAGCTGGTGTGCCCTCCTGGCATGTCTTTGTTTGAATCCGCAGAATTCAGAAGTGCACTCCTTGCACTGGCTTACAGAACTCGTAGTATTCTTTCATGCAACCTCTTGCATGAAGCCTCAAAGAACCCAAACCTAGAATCAATGAACTCACAGACAATAAATTATGTCTATCCCTGCAAATGCATACCTAACATACATCTACAGCATATCATCAACGCATAAAGACATTCATTCATGAATTCATAAACTTGTGGACAACAACATGCAGGAAAAACTGCTCTGCTTGTATTAATCAAGAATGCTTGATTACAATGTGTTAGAGCTCAAACTGCAATAGAGTCTTGGCTCTCTCCTCCCCTTCTAAAAACTTACTACTAGATACAAAGAATACCATTTTACAAAGAGGGGCTCCTTGAGCTCTTCCCTCCATCCTCACCAACTCTCATTAATTACAATGAATTACATTGAATGGGCCATCTAATCCGAATCGTATCTAGATCCCCATCAACATGTCAGCCATTAAAGGTGACACTAACTACAGCCTGCTCAAAGGCACGACTTTGGCTCTTTGGCCTTACAACTTTTAATACAATTAATTCAAATTCAAAATTTGAAAGTGAGAGGGTTGTGTCTCTCCTCTCCCAATGAATGCATGCGTTGCTGAGCTAGCTGGCTGGTGCGTAGCTGGATTTGGAGTGATGCTCCTACATCACATACTAATAACAATACCAATACCATACCAATACCGTACCATTTCATACCAATACCAATACAATTTCATACCATTGCATGACAATGGTATGCATTGACAATGATATGCATACCAATACCATACCAATATCAATACCATAGTATACCATACCAATACCAATACCAGCATGATACCAACCAAACGATAGGGATAGATAGCGAACCATAGGAAGAAATATTTTGTGATTACTTATGTGTTGGTTGTCGGTGGTTAACATCCATACTCTTTTATAGACAATACATACATAATCTTTTTGGTTTTCGGTGGTTCCCATCCATACACTATTCTCTCTCTCTCTCTTTCTCTCTCTCTCTCTCTAATAAAAATTGAAACAATTTATGTATTTCAATTGTATGTTTCTTTCCTAGACCTCACACATATGAAGGAATCTGTTATCACATTGATGTAGTCACATTGTAACCAAATCATGGATGCTACATAAATCAATAATTTAGGTGCACCTTGGTTCATCAACAATTATGCAACAACACAAGCCTTGGGAAGAGGCCAAAATAAGTGAAATATTCCCCCCAATAGGGTAATTTATTAAGACATTGGAATACCCTTATTTTTTTACTACCACATGTATTTTCCCTAAATAACTACATACACCATTAAATAAAAGATTTTGTAACCACATGGAAGAAGGAAAATGACATCACATATGGAAGTGTGGTGAAAAATCGTTAGAACAACAGAGCATCCCTACTAATAGGCGTTTAACAATGTTGACTATATGAAGAGCAATTTTAAAGCCAATTGCATGCACTAAAGAACTATAAATACAAGGATTTGGGAATTTTTTCAAACATCTTTGTTTTAGACATTGTTATGATGTTACATTATGGAGAGAGTTTTTCTTCCATTTATCCCATTTGCATTAGAGGAACTACATTGCCATTGTTATGATGTTACATTATGGAGAGATTGTTTCTTCCATTTATCCCAATTCCGTTTACGCCCAAAATTTGTGATCTATTAAGTATATTTTGGGCTTCTTAGTTGGTTTTTTCCTCTCTTTATGAGGAAATTTGTAATTAATGAGTGAGATATTCTCTCATAAACTATTTTCTAAATTGTGGAAACTATTTCAACCATCTTAGTCTTTAGGTGATGATTCATCAAATGCATTTATGATGGGTTTTGAATAGAATTTCGACCTGATGAGGTGTCATATTTTGTATTTTCTATATATACACTTGATGAAGTCATTAGAAGGGTTGGACATGTGAGAGTGATAGTTGGGAAGCTAGTGTACTATTTTGACAATAATAAAATCAGAAGTTGCAGCTATTTTACAGGGATTCCTGTGTTATGGTTAATGCTCCTTGTTTTTCTATATTTTCTTATTTGAATATTTATTATTCCATATTCCTTTCTTATTATTCTTTATCTCTAAAACTATCAAACATAATACATTGGATTCAATGCTCTGTTTTATCTGAGTTTTAGCATCTATGTGTTTATTTTCCAATTAGTGAATTCAAATATTATGCTCACTAATTCATTTATCTTCAGTTCCTTAATCCTTACAATACAACAATATGATTTTGGGACATTAGTTATATCTACCTTTCCCCTTTTGAAAATTTAGTAGCTCATCCCTCATATTTATTTTCCTCGCTCTAGGATTTCATCATCGAGTCCAGCAAAACCTATAATTTCAAAACCCTAATTGATTTGAAATATCTAGCGTAAAATCATTTTGCATAGCAGTTTAGATTATTAAGTGTTACCTTATAGAGATCCCTCTATGGTTTGGTAGGGATAGATACCAAACCAAAATCTTGGTCTGTGGTTACCTCTTTTGGTCTCCTTCCCAGCCTTGGGAGTACTGGTGGAGTGATAACACATACCAATACCAATACCACACCATACCATACCAATACCAATACCAATGCCATACCAATACCATAAAATACCATACCATACCATACCATAACAATACCATACCAATACCAATACCATACCATTGCATACCAATAATAATACCAATACCATACCAATATTGTATCATTGCATACCAATACCAATACAATTGCATACCATTGCACGACAATGGTATGCATTGGGAATGATATGCATACCAATACCATACCAATATCAATGCCATACTATACCATACCAATACCAATACCAACACAATACCAACAAAAACATAGGGATAGATAGAGAACCATAGGAAGAAATATTTTGTGATTACTTATGCATTGGTTGTCGGTGGTTCCCATCCATACTCTTTTCTCGACAAGCCATACATACTCTTTTCGGTTGTCCGTGTTTCCCATCCATAGTCTATTCTATCTCTCTCTCTCTCTCTCTAATAAACATTGAAACAATATATGTATTTTGATCATATGTTTCTCTCCTAGACGTCACACATATGAGGGAATATGTTAGCACATTGATGTAGTCACATTGTGACCAAATAATGATTGTTACATAAATCAATAATTTAGGTGCACCTTGGTTCATCAATAATTATGCAACAACACAAGCCTTGGGAAGAGGCCAAACTAAGTTAAATATGTCCCCCAATAGGCTAATTTATTAATACATTGCAATACCCTTATTTTTGTACTACCACATAGTGTTTCCCTAAATAACTACATACACCATGCAATAAAAGCTTTTGTAACCACATGGAAGAAGGAAAATGACAACACACATGCAAGTGTGATGAAAAAAGGTTAGAATAATAGAGCATGTCTACTAATAGGGTTTTAATAATGTTTACTAAATGAAGAGCAAGTTTGAAGCCAATTGCATGCATTAAAGAACTATAAATACAAGGCTTTGGGAGTTGTTTCAAACATCTTGGTTTTAGACATTGTTATGATGTTACATTATGGAGAGAGTTTTTCTTCCATTTATCCCATTTGCATTAGAGGAAATACATTTCCATTATTATGATGTTACATTATGGAGAGAGTTTTTCTTCCATTTATCCCATTTGCATTAGAGGAAATGCATTTCCATTATTATGATGTTACATTATGGAGAGAGTTTTTCTTCCATTTTTCCCATTTGCCTTAAAGGAAATACATTTCCATTATTATGATGTTACATTATGGAAAGATTTTTTCTTCCATTTATCCCATTTCCCCTTACGCCCAATATGTGTGATCTATTAAGTATATTTTGGGATTTTTAGTTAGTTTTTTCCTCTCTTTATGAGAGAATTTGTAATTAATGAGTGAGATATGGTCTCCTAAACTCTTGTCTAAATTGTGGAAATTGTTTCAACCATCCTAGTCTTTAGGTGATTATTCATCAAATGCATTTATGATGGGTTTTGAATAGAATTTTGACCTCATGAGGTGTCATATTTTGTATTTTCTATATATACAATTGATGAAGTCATTAGAAGGGTTGGACATGTGAGAGTGATAGATGGGAAGCTAGTGTACTATTTTGACAGTAATAAAATCGGAAGTTGCAGCTATTTTACAGGGAATCCTGTGTTATGGTTAATGTTTCTTGTTTTTCTATATTTTCTTATGTGAATATTTATTATGACATATTCCTTTCTTCTGATGCAAGATATCTAAAAATATAAAATAGAATTCATTGGATTCAATGCTCTGTTTTATCTTATTTTTAGCAGCTATGTGTTTATTTTCCAGTCAGTGAATTCATATCTTATGCTCACTAATTCATTTAACTTTAGTTCCTTGATCCTTAAACTACAATGATATGATTTAGGGACAATAGTTATAGATACCTTTCCCGTTTTGAAATTTCTACAACTTACCCTCAGATTTATTGTCATAGCTCCAGGATTCATCTTCCAGTACAACAAAACCTATAATTTCAAAACCCTCATTGATCTGAAATATCTAGCCTAAAATCCTTTTGCATTCCGGTTTAGATTATTAAGTGTCACCTTAGAGAGATCCCTCTCTGGTTTGGTAGGGCTAGATACCAAACCAAAATCTTGGTTTGTGGTTATCTCTATTGGTATCCTTCTCATCCTTGGGAGTATTGGTGGAGTGATAACACATACCAATACCAATACCATACCATACCATACCAATATCAACACCAATGCCATACTAATACCATACCATACCATACCATACCATACCATACCATACCATACCAATACCATACCATTACAATACGATACCATACCATACCAATAACATACCAATACCAATACCATACCATTCCATACTAATAACAATACCAATACCATACCAATATTGTACCATTGCATACCAATACCAATACAACTGCATATCATTGCACGACAATGGTATGCATTGACAATGATATGCATACCAATACCATACCAATATCAATGCCATACTATACCATACCAATACCAATACCAACACGATACCAACCAAACCATGGGATAGATAGCAAACCATAGGAAGAAATATTTT
>ML875306.1:447-18706 GCA_009831015.1 Picea engelmannii
AGTGGGGTAAAAGGAGGTTTCCCCCTCGAAGAGGCTTATTATCTGAAATTATCTCTTTTTCAAGGCGTTGAGTACTTTTTCTGAGGTTTTTCTATGCTATATCGATATTTGGTTCTTAACACATTCTTTATCCTTTGTGAGGGTTATCCATATACAAGTGATTTCCCTCACATCCCCAACATTGTACAGGTTACTGTCTTGGCCTTTTCCCAAATGAATATGTCGTCTTGTGCTCATTTTGGGCTAACTATCCTTGTTGATTTGTTTGGGAATTGTTATTGAAAAAGAGTGGCTTAAATCATTTTTTCCTTTGATCCCTCTTTCCTTTCATTTTGTCATTCCAAGTCTTTTGGAAGAATGACCTCCCTTTGCTCTGCTCATAGAGATGTTTTGCTCTCCTTATGGATTCCTACAAAGTCCTAGGGTTATCATATTGTATCTTGTCACTGTAGAAGAAGGGTAACCTACTAAGAAACCTTTGGATTTTGACTTTATCATCTTTTAAGAATTCCACATACTTTGGAAATTCAAAGAATATTTTCTCATATTCATCCATTTTCATGCTTCCCAGCTTAAGTTCAAAGAACTCTTTCATATTCCTTTCATAGTAATTCTCAGACAAATATTTCTCATGGAAATTTCCTTTGAACCATCTCCATGAGACCCTCTTCTCATAAATATTCTTAGCTTGATTAAGTTGATCCCACCACATGGTTGCATTTACTTGCAAGTGGTAGGTTGAAATTCTTGTTTCTACCCTTGAGGGGTAATCATGTAGTTGGAAATATTTCTTCATTTCCAATAGCCAGGCCTCAAGATCTTATCCCTTCCTATGGTCACCACTAAAATTAGGTGTCTTGATCTTCCTATGTTCACCTTGCAAGATGTCTCCCTCGAGCCTTCTCCTTCATCTTATGAAAGGAGACACACTTGGGTTTCTCCCTGGACATGAATTGGCATGATCTCTCCAAGTGGATTTCTATGGGTAATGATGGTGCCTTCTTCTACTCCTTTACTTCCCATCATTCCCATGCCCATCCCTTCTGCTATGGAATTTGGATGTTGTCGCTTGTCTAGCACTGGCTTCTTTCTTTATGCTAGAGTCCTTATTGTCTTTCTTCTACAACATTTTCAAGATCGGTGGTATCTCTTCTTGATCCTACATGATATTCTCATTATAATCCCTATAACTCTACACTTTTCTTTGTAGGCTCCCTCATAGTTACAAGATCCTTCTTGTCTTTTCTTCCATTAGACCGAGTCTCAAAATTTACCATGCTAACATGCATACCTATGAATTCATCTTCATGACTGTAGGACCTCTGGACATCTTCCATGGTTGTAGTTCTCAAACATGAACCAAAATTCTTTTTTGAACCTCCAAATTATGTAGAAAATGTGCATGAAAACAATTTCTCGTTAGACAAAAATAAATAAATACACAACTTTTGGAAAAGAATGCATAAAGTTTTCTTCCCTTTAATGCCACCAGTCATCTTCTTTTGAGTTGAATGAAAAATTTATCAAATTAATTTTCTAGGTTAATAAATGAATTCTCCTCCTCAAGAAATTTCCATTGACTATTCATTTTCCCAATTCTAAGTTATGAGAAGAAAGTTATGGTCTTTGGAAGTTTTCATTGTTTTCCCTTTTTAACCCTCTATGCTAGAGGTGTCCAGTCTCTCTCCCAACACTTTTTTAGGTACCTAGAAATAAAATCAAGCTCCATGGATGAATTCTACAATCCATGGGATTTCCAGAGACTACTCTTGGACCCCAAATTGACTCTTGGGCTAGGATTTATTCCCTCTAAGAGTAATCTGGTACTGAATTTTACCCTTAACTGTTTAGGCCATAAATTTTTCATACAAGATATGTTTTTCGTTCAAAATATCTCATCGAAAAGATCTCCTTGAGATATTTCATTTTATAAGAAAAACAATTGTGCACTAGAAGTATACCTAGTTTCATAAATTTTAATTTTCTAAAAATGTTGTTTAGACCCTAAAAAATGCCCCGCAAGATGAAGACCTACAAAAACAACAAAATTATTTGATAATTGACTATTTATTTTTGAAATTGCACTAATTTTTTTCTTGGTAACTAGGCCACCGGTCACTATGGAAATGCTTCCCCTTCTCTTCACAGAACTTCAACTCGACTCTGGTTTGGTCCATCGACCACCGAGGAAAGTACCTTCCCCTATCCTCAACCAACTTCCCTTCCACTCTGGTTCGGTCCACTGGACCATTGGGACATTATGGAACATCCATCCAATTCTCCACCATATTCTACCAATCCAGTCCACCGACCCACCGAAAATGGTTATAAATGACTTTCTTCTCCCTTCCAGTAATTAATCATCCACTAGCCACCACACTCAATCCTTTTATCCAGCTTCCCCAATCCACACTGGTTCGGTCCACCGGGCCACTACACACAACCTCCAACCAAATAACCTATGGTACGACACCTCTCAACTAGGCCACCATTCCACCAGGCCACTAGCCCAATGGGCCACCGACCTAATGGGGTATCGGGGAACCTTCCCACCCTCGTGCAACCTCCATCCAAATATCCTATGGTCCAACACTGGTCCATCAACCCACTAAGGTACTGATTACCTTAGCCAAAAGTATGTGTTTCGTGCGAGCTCCATAAGGTTTTGTGGCTCTCTATTCCTCACACAAAATTCATAAAGGGTTATCTTTTGTTTATAAGTTGTTTTGTTGAACCTTTCCTAACATATATGGGATAAAGAACAATATAGATCACAGATCAATGGTTGGGAATCCACACTAAGGTTAGATCGACAACACTTAGGCATTGTCATTCTAGGAGGCATAATTGTCGATTATGTGTTCCAACTCATCTAGATGAAGGCTCTTTTAAAGGTTGAGGCCATGAGGAATTAATTGAACATGATTTCCATGGCAGTAATAACAACATTAAACCGCAAAAATTCTCCCCTCCAACATTGTCCTGTAGAAAATTAGTTTTTTTTTTACCCAAAAGAAAAATCTGATCCAAACAACTTTTGTGGTCATGTAGTAGGCTCTTGTAGGCTAGTGTTGAAACCTTATTCTCTAATACCATAATGCAATGCTCCTCATCTTAATCGAGGAACATTACTACGTGGAAAACACATAGAAAATAAAAAATTTATGCTAATCATTTCATGTAGTTTACCAACTATGTTTTTTACACATTTTAAACCAAATTTTGATACCCAAAAATTAAATACATATACAACCTTATAGATGATCATGAATGTAGCTAATAAATCTAACATTAACAAATAAACCATTCAAATACACATATTTAAGCACAACAATTAAACTCATGAAATAATTCAAAAATATATGTATAGTTATATTTTAAAACACTTGTGAAAACAACTTCTTGGGAATGACGTTCCACCCAACCATAGATTTCTCATTCCATATCTCAACAACAAGTCACCCCCAAGATGGGGCTATGAATCTACAAGAGAAGGGTGTCTCTCGTAGTCCACTCACAACTCACTATCACATAACCCACTGGTATTCTCCTACAACTATCCTGAATTTCTTCCAGCTCTCTTCTTCTTGACCTTCCCAACCCAAGGAATGTACCCCTTCACTACTTCGAGACCATCGGGCATCCCATTTTTTTATCAAGGTCTCTCTGGCAAGTAACTAGGAATCTCTCTACTGGTAACTCAATGGAAACTCACTTCTAGGAAAACTACTAGTAACCAACAATGAACACTTGTAGTTATAGTGAAACTCACTCAGGAGCTCACTCTTCAGTCCTTCTTACTCTATCTTTGGTGCTCTTTTTCCCTGCTCTCTTCTTGTTGTTCATGCCAAAACTCAATGTAAATATATTCCTAATTCCCCCATACAAATTTCCTCTATTTTCCCAAGACAGTTGACTGCTCACTCTACCCAATGTTGATTATACTCCATCCCCATGCTTCCAATAACTATGGGATGTGACTCTCACACCCACCCTCTTACATGGGTTTAATGATTGGGCTCTCATACACTCAAACAAAAAATTAGAATTTATCCCCAATGATATTAGAATTTGGGAAAATGGGTTTAGATTAATACCCATAATTGATTTCCCCCTTGGACCTCTCTTATACACTCTCTTCTCATGTGGATTAATCATCCCCCATCTCAATCCCTATTCCCAGCAGCTAGCACCACATTATTTTTATTAAAATCAGAAAATATACTTCACATATTACATCGCTTGGCCATAGCCACATTCATATCTACATTATGCATTAATTAAATTGGGGATTATGTTGGATTTTCAATGAGTTATGGCTCATGTATCCTCTTTCAATTTTTTGTTTAACTATTACTTGAACCATAACTATAGAAAAAAACCAATATCACAAGAAGAATAACCATGCACAAGAACACAAGAAGTATCCTCGGAAACCCTTCTCGACAGGGGAAGAAAACCCAGCCAATCATTTTCTATATTCCTCAAGAGAAAGACCTCCCACACCATTACCAAACCTAGCACACAAGAGGGTGTTGTAATTCTCATATTTTCAGACCACAACTTATGAAATCATGAGATGACACCATGATAAGTGTGTTTACTCAATGGGGATTCACCTTTATTTATATAATACTTGTCACGTCAAATTATGTGTCTATTGGCACAATAGGGCCGACATCAATAACTCAAAATATAATTAATAATTATCATATTAATTATCTTTTACATTAAGGTGGGGTCGACCTGTACCCTTTAAATAATCAATAGGGTTAAAGTTAAGTCTGAATCTTGAACAATATAGCAAGGGATCTCATACACCCACTAGTTCTCAACCACTATGGCACATCTATATGTGCTTATCCACAGGGATGCCTCTCTATCTCACTACATCTTTTAGGAGAACCACACTCACTAGTGCTCAACCACTAGGATCACGTTCACCTGTGCTCATCCAAAGGAATGTCCAACTCAAAAAATATTCTTTCCCATTGCATTACACATGAGAGTCATTTGGAGTTCATCATCTCAACTCTCCGCTCAGAGGAGGCTAATACATCGTCTTTATCTATGTCTCATAGAGATGCACCCAGCTCATGGGAATTCACACGTTCACCTTGTGCTCAGCCATAGGAACGCCCAACTCAATAGATCTCCTTTCTTACTGCGTTACACATGAGAATCATACGGAGTTCTTCTCAACTCTCTGTAAGGAGAAGGCCATCACTATGTTCCATGTCTATCTCAGATAGGAACCACACACCCAACTCAGGGGCTCTCTCTTAGGTCTTTGTCATGGAGGATGTCTCACGCAACTGTAATCATCAACACTCCCTCTCATCTAGGGAGGCATTCTCCATCAGGACAAGTACTGCACAGAAGTTTTCAAACTTTTTCCTTGTTGTAATAATCAAAACTCCATCTCAGCTAGGGAGGTAATCTTCACCAATCTAGTTTCTCACAAAAGTACTCGAACTTCGTATTGGCAAGAAATTTGGTGAAGATACATGTAATCTTCTCATGTGTAGGAAGATGCTACACATGTACTTCTTTCCTCTGCAACATGTCTCTAATATAATGATATTTTATCTCAATGTGTTTCGATCTATCATAGAACACAGGGTTCTCATAGAGCTTCACACATCTCTGGTTATCACAAGTAATAATAGGATCCATCTCATGATCAAATAAATCTATTAGAAGCCACACTACTTCGCAGAATTCCACACTCAATGATATATACTATGCTTATGTGGTAATCAAGGACACAAAGCTTTTTTTCCTGCTGCACCAGGAAACCATGGTAAAATCCAAGGTAAAATAACAACCGGATGTTCTCTTCCGGTCCACTGTAATATTTTCTCAATTTGTATCAGCATATCCCTACAAACTCAAGTTCACACTAGAGGCATATCTCAGGCCATATCCAATTGTGCCTCGTATATATATCTCAATACATGCTTTATTATTATCTAGGTGAGTCTATCTTAGTTGACTCATGGATTGACTAAGCACATTCGCAACATATCATATATCAAGTCTGGTGTTAACTAGATACATCAATGATCCAATCAGTTGTCGGTACACATGTGGATCAATCTCGTTTGAATCATCATCATTTATTTTTCGTCAAATCCACCACCATCGGTGTAGACATGGATTTTCATTCTATTAGATTAAACTTCTCTAATATCCCCACTGTATATTTTCCTTGACTTAGGAAAAGTCTTATTGGTCCTCTGTCATAATTATTTTCCCAAGAACTAGTGCATCATACCCAGATCCTTCATATCAAAATCAGAGGTCAAAGCTTGCTTGTAACAACACGACTTCTTGAATAATTCATCAAAATCAGGCTCTCATCACCAACAATGTAATAGTATAGGTTTGGATCAGCAACACTCTTGCTAAAACCCAAACTTCATCAAGAATCCATCTATCTGATGTAGTTTCTAACTCATGAATGGTAGTGCAAATGAGAGGCCATTGGGTTACTGGATCAATATGTCTCATCATAGTTCACTCGCTTTGCTTGTGAGAACCTTCTGACCACAAGTCTCATTTTTTATTTCTCGACACTTCCATCAAATGCATGTCTTTCTGCCTCTTGTAGAGTTTGTCAAGCCCATATAGGCCTTTTATGGTCTATTGTAAACTCCCTGGGAATATCAACTGGAACAACTGGATCAACTGTATCAATGGTTGTCTCCCTCTGAACTACTGAGGGGGAGAAGGTATTTTTCTTTTCCTTCTTCTCAAATATGTTTGACTCCCTCTGAGTCAAGTGACTCTCTCTAAAGTCTTGAAGGAAAAAAAATCTTCCTTTGTTGTTAACCTGCCTGGAACAAGGAAACAAACGAAAGGAAACAAGGCAAGAATATCTCCTAAAGGAGATTCATGAGTACATCTCTAGAATCAAAACAATTTAAGGATTTTTGTCACAGCTACAAAACCTACTTGTAATATAACATGATAATTAAAACAATCAAACCTAGAGTCTTCACTTCCAGTGTGTTGTTCTTATGAATGCACTGAGACCTCTCCGGTTCCATGATTTCACCAAGGGTTCCTTCCTCCTGCAAATACCCTTATGTCAATGATGTAAATAATGTATATACAAGTGCATACCTGAGAGTATACACCAATGGAGGTTCTTCTTGGTTGTCGTAGACTAGAAGGCACATTATATTGTTGTAGCTTCCTGTGGCCACTAGCCACTGCTATACTCTATAACCAGACTTGTTTTCCCCTGTAGATACTTTTGTTCTATACAATTTTCTGCATCAACCTTGTAGCTCAAGACTGTAATAAAGGATTTATTTTTGTTTGTAGATGACATAAGTAATAATGAGAATCTCCTTGTTGTCAACCAATGTATTGATTTTCTGAAATACCCTTGAGCTTCTAGCACAAATATTTAAGACCAAATTCTTCAAGCAATCATTGTTGTTATATTTCGGATCTGGCCCACTCTTCTCACCTACAATATCATTTGCACAGGTGAATGAGTTGTTAGGTGAAGTCAGTAAACCAATGCATCCACTTCAACACATCATCAATCTAATGTCCTTTTCCCCTATGTTTCATCATCGTATAGAACAGGGACATGTCAAAATCTAGATAGTTCTATGCTGGTATCTCCATCACTTCTAGGTTGAATATTAAACTGAGAACCTATACATAAAACATGTCATCCAAAGGATGCAACCTTGGGCAAGATATTCAACAGGAAATGTCTATCCACTCTTGTAGAGGGGTACTTGTAAGATTATATCACACCATAGAATGTCTTATTTCCCCCTTGATGTCGTTTATAAACCTGTTGTTGAAGATAAAGGTCTAAGAATTGGTCATAGGAGAAATTCATCTTGCATTTTTGTTCCTAACAAAGTGTTGGATTCAAATGGAGTTCATAGAAAATGCTTATTGGTCGGCTTCAATCACTTTGTGAAAAATATTATTTACAACTGCTTCAACATTGGACTTTCTTTGATTTGGGTTGCATATTTTTAGGGAAGCAACATACACATTTATATCAGACCTGAGATTTTCTCCAAAAAAAAAACATAAACCCCGAAGTTCTCTTGGCTTGTGGCAGCCTTCACCTTCACTTCAAGAATCTAAATACTACCTCAGATTTGGATATTGCCTCAGACTGTGGCAACCTTCACGTTCACCTACGACAGTATTAGTTTTACTTCAGAAGGGTTTCAACCCCTCTTTATTAAGGGTCTATTGTTAGGGTATTACTATGGCAGCCTTTTTTCAGCAGGTCGATCCCTTTACTTTGTTGTTGCTACCCTTTTTCATTCTTCAAACTGCTGCTATATGCTTGTAGGGTTTACACCACCAATTTCCAAAGGCCTCTAGGCAACGAATATCCCACATAAATATGAAAACATAATACCAATAGTGGCAGAGAGATGTCTTGTGTGATAGTGCCAAGGATTCCTTGCAAGCATTTGGGAGATATTTCAGCTATGTGTATTGGAACAGTGAATGAGATGACTCCCACTCCAAAACCAGCCAACAATCTCTACAAAAACAAAGCATCCTGCAAACATATAATAACAAAACATCATGCGGTCTAGGGTAGGCTTGCTCCTCAAGGACATAACATTTGACATAGTGAATGTGCGGTCTAGGGTAGGCTTTAGCCTCCTTAGGATTGTCTCACAGACTCCAAAAACAACTTAGCCACAGTCTGATATTCTCCTTTTCACAGTGTTGTTCAAAAACACATAACTAGAAGCTTCAGTTGGTCCCTCTTTATGGTTGGACTGAGGTCATCAAATATCCATAGAAAATAAAAAGGATTCTTGCCTTCTTTTATTATATCAGTGGTAAAGGTTTTAGCAACCTTTCTTCAATTGTGCAATGTTCATATTTAGGACCTGCTCTGATACCATGTTGGATTTTCAATGAGCTATGGATCATGTATCCTCTTTAAATTTTCTGTTTAACTATTATTTGAACCATAAACTACTACAACAAACAAAGATCACAAGAAGAATAACCATGCACAAGAACACAAGAAGTATCCTGGGAAACCCTTCTTGACAAGTGAAGAAAACCCAACCAATCCTTTGCTATATTCCTCAAGAGAAAGACCTACCACACCATCACCAAACCTAGCACACAAGAGGGTGTTGTAATTCTCATAATTTCAGACCACAACTTTTGAAATCATGAGATGACACCATGATAAGTGTGTTTCCTCAATGGGGATTCACCTTTATTTATATAAGACTTGTCACATCAAATGATATGTCTATTGGCAGAATAAAGCCAACATCAATAAATCAAAATATAATTAATAATTATCATATTAATTATCTTTTAAATTAAGGTGGGGCCAACTTGTACCCTTTACATAATCAATAGGGTTATAGGTAAGTCTGACTCTTGAACAGTATAGCAAGGGATCTCATACACCCACAAGTGCTCAGCTACTAGGGGCACATCTATCTGTGCTCAACCACATGGATTTCTCTCTATCTCGTTGTGTCTCATAGGAGAACCACACTCACTAGTGCTCAGCCACAAGGATCACGTTCACCTATGCTCATCCACATGCACGTCCAACTCAATAGATCTTATTTCCCACTGCATTACACAGGAGATTCATCTGGAGTTAATCACCTCAACTCTCTACTCAGAGGAGGATAATACATTGTATTTATCTATGTCTCATAATGATGCACCCAACTCATGAGAAATCACACATTCACCTTGTGCTCATCCACAGGAATATCCAACTCAGTAGATATCCTTTCTCACTACGTTACACAGGAGAATCATCTGGAGTTCTTCTCAACTCTCTGTAAGGAGGATGCCATCACTATGTTCTAGATCTGTCTCAGATAGGAACCACACACCCAACTTAGGGGTTGTCTCTCAGTTCTATGTCCTAGAGTATGTCTCATGCAGCTATAATCATCAACATATTATAGTTGGGATGTTACAGAGAAAAAATATCTTCAACATATTCCTTGAGAAGGATTTCTTCTACTATTTAAATTTGTGTTGTTGGTTCTTGTGGAGCAGCAACACATATTTTAGATGTTATTTCTTATGGAGAATAATCAATGTCCTCCTCAATAGTTTCTGGTGTAGTCACTATATGTTATGTTGTTGCTTCTTGTGTGCCAATGATAGAATCGTATGTTTCTAATTCTTGTGCAAAAACAACAAAACCTTCTATTGTTGGTTCTTGTGGAGAAACAATAGTGTTTTTAGAGATAGTTGTAGAATATTCCATAGCATATATGGACCTCATCCTTTTCTTCATCAAATACTTTTGAGTGCTGATGATTGTCTTGACAATTTATCCTTTTGTTTCTTCCTTGAATCCCCTGAAACTTATATTGGAGAAGACATTTTTTCTTCAACAATTGGGCAAGGAACCCTTATTATTTTAAACTTAGTTGTGGGTAGTTCTATTATTTGTACCTCATCATCCTATACATCATTAGTAACAACTATATGTTCGACCCATTCTATAGAAACTATATTTGATTATGGTTCATGCATCTCTACATGTGCAACTTCATGTCCTATATTATCATGTTCCTACCCTTCCTCTTGTGCCTATTCTTCAACTTGTTCAACTTGTCCCCCTTCTTCTTCTCCTCGTGCTCCCACTTCCTCCTACCAGACATGGAGAGGCCTCTACATGAATGCCTCCCAAGTCTAGTTATATTGAGATAGGGCATCAATCATCAACATTTTAATCAATCCATGGTGTGATAGGTTGGCTACAAGATTTCTTGTATGTCATACATTGTGATCCATGCACTATAAATATCACATCAAGTAATAGGGTATGTTAAGAATCCTTTTATGTCACAAATGTGTTAGTATATTGAAGTGGTAACCAAATAGAAGGTTGTGTTGAAATTTGTAGGTGAAATATTTTTGGATGAAATAATCCACTTCTTGCAATGGTTGTGGTAAGGATGTTCTCTAAATTCCTTTTCCTCCACCCATAAAAACCTCACCTTGCACCATAAAATCAATCATTTCTCGTGGAAGTGGAATATTTTGTTCAAAATAGCATTTGAAAGACAAACATAACCCAATAACATGGGCCAAAATGTCCTATGTGACCTTAATTCGAATCCCCCGCACTATGGCCATGAACAACCAAAAACTATGAGAAAATTCTAGAAGAACGGAAATGTCAAAACTCTAAAACCATTCCAAATACTTGAGCCAACCTACATTCCAAAAAATATGAAGCACCTCATGGTTGCTTTGTAATTGTTCCAAGTTGATGATTTCGTGACATGAAAATGATCCATCCATCATAGAAAGAAAGTTGACAATGGTCTATGGCAAGGAAAAGGAGTAGTAGAAATAGTAAAAATAAGGGAGATCGGTGATAATGGTCTATGGTTTTTAAAAATAAGGTATGGATGTCGAAAAAGGATGTCATTGGTGTTCAAATGCATAAAATTGTAAGGTGACATGATGGAAACTGATGACATGATGGAAAATAATAATAGGAGATATGATTATGTCCATGGAAATAGGTTAAGTACAGTGGTGGTAAAGGTGGAAAAAATGACACCATAGCGGTCAAGCCATATCCCCTTCACCCCAAATAAGGTGACATGATGTCCTTGGCATGCTAACTAGACCAGAGATACACAATCCATTCCATTCATGATGTGGCATTAAATGAACATTGTAAATGCAAAAGAGAAATCATATCTTCATATTTACCCATGGGATTTGGAAATGATGGAGGCCACATTTGACAAGATCATTTGGTAGTGAGGGAAGGTGATGCAACAAAAATTCCATAGATTAGTATAAAACATACATGTCTATCCATATAAGGTATCACATAAAATAAAGGAAGGTGAGGAATTCACAGCAATCAGTGGAGAAAGTTAAGAATGGAAGGATTTGACACTAGTATATTGGGCCCATTTTCTGAAAATTTATCGATGAATTTTTGTCGCAAAAACATCTCACATATGACGAAGCCTTTAACCCATTTTCACCACATATCAAGATTTGAAAGACTAATGAACTATGTTTCTGTCATAATTCAAACAAAAGACTGTCGGAAGTCTGGCAATTGGTTCTTAGGAATTCAGATGAAAGGTTTTGTCATGGTTTGTCATAATTCAGACAGTTTATTCATTAGAATTCCGATGAAAAGGTTCATCACAAGATGCCGGAAGTTTGATGGTTGGTTCATTGGAATTCAGAAAAAACATTTCATCACAGGTTGTCGGAAGTCCAACTGTTGGTTTGTTGGAATTGAGACATAACATTTAATCACGGGTTGTAGAAAGTCTTATGGTTGGTTCGTCAAAATTCATAAGAAACGTTTCGTCATGGTCCATCACAAGCCCAATGGTTGGTTCATAGAAATCCAGATGAAGGCCAATGTGTCCTTCGAACTTCTGATGGGGTTTGCATGAAATTGAAAAAAAAAAAATATCACATAAAGATAATATAAAATATCACATAAATTATCCTATAATTTTCTCATAGAGCCTCTTCATATTACCTTGAGCCTTCATTGCATAGATTTAGTGGTCCTATTCTAGGGATAATCCCTTTATGTTGTAGAGGAGAGAAAACCTCAAGTGAGAGAGGGAATTGTTTTGGTGACAATGGAAAACCCCTCTTAGTTCCCACAAGGTTGCACTTGTTCTTTGGAAATTTATCACTTGAGTGCTACTTTTGGTAGTGAAACTTCCAATGCCACCAGTCGTATGAAAATTGGACCTTGAAATATTGAGATATATTCAATGTAGTGAACTTAAATTTAGCAAGGTTTTATGAATAGGAACAACCCTTAATGTGTATTGTATTTATCTCCATGATTTTCATTCCTCGCTGTTGAAATTTTGACCAGATATAGTATGGTATCTTTTCTTTCCAACCCTTTATGTCACACTACAATTGGACACCCCTATAAGGGATAATAAGGGATAATCTATTTTTAAGGTCACGACCAAGCCAGACACCAAATTGGTTTATGAGACCCCCTCCACCCAACGATTTGACTGGTAAAGTCTATGGAGGTATACATACCCTTCCCCCCTTTGGATTTGAACTTGTAACCTCTTAGGAGGAAACACATTTTCTTAACCATTAGGCCCACTTAGGCCTACCAACCATGAGAATAGTTAGTTATGATACCACTTGAAATGAACATAAATCATTGTTATAGTTAATGCCCATTTCACCTCTATCTGATGTAATTTTACTTCAATTTAATCATAGGACAAGTGTTGGTTTGTGTTCAGTAAATAAGAGGATGTTGTCTTAGGTTTTTTTTTCCAATAGCTGATTTCTAGTTAGATGTCTCATGCTTTTTTTATTAAATAGCTATTTTAAGGGGAGTTGTTACTCCAAGTTCTTATATGTACTTGTATGTTATTCTAGTTCAATAATTGAAGATCATTGATATTATTTTGTGTGTTCCAACTCATATGGAAACTCCATTTGTCTTCTAGAGACTTATTGTCTAATCTGATATACTTTGTAGAAGAGATACCATCCAAATAAGGGGGACACAGGTTGACTAAGTAGAATTTGTTGTCTAAGGAGAGTCACTAAACTATTACTTGTGTGGGGATATATAATAATTCGTTGGAATCCTCATTGATTTTTTACACCTCAGCAAGATTCCACCAAACATAAGTCTAGAGGTAAGATAGAGTATGCTAGCAATGTTGGAGAAATTTCTATTTTCAGCACACTAGTTCAGTGGGAGTAACACTAGTTCAGTGGGAGTTAACTGACTCGTTCTATTTTAGACTTTATAATTTTATACCGTCACTATTATGCATGCATTCCTAATTATAGGATTTCATTTCCTATATGAGTGAATATCACTCACTCATTGATTAGATCATAATATACATTGATTCTCATTCTTCATTGTGTATATCTCTTCCTTTTCTTGATAAGCTTTGTTTGTGTATGATTTAGCTAGGTCTCATGTGTAGGTTTCCATGAAACACTGAAAACATTTACCTATTATAGGAAATTACTTTTTAAAACATGAATGGTGGGTTTTCCATCATAGATAGAAATTTCCTATGAAGAACACACATGTTTTCCACTGCCTTTTTTGGAGATATTCACTTGAACTATAAAGTGAATAAGACATGAATGTTTTTTATTCCAAGAATAATTATTTTTAATTACATTATGCTACAATATGTGCAGGAGATTAAAATTTTTGTTAAAACCTAGGATTATTTTTAGCCATCTATTAGTGGTAAAGAATTTTTTTCATCATCTATTACACCTTTATTAATTGTTGTTATTTTCTCTGGAAGAATCTCTGAACTATCTCTGTTAATTGTTATTTTTCTAGAAAAATCTATCAATTATCTCAAGAGAACCCTCTATAGAAAGCCAACTTAGGTGATGGCTATGTCATTAACTAATTCCATGTTCATTGACAATATTATAGGGAAAAACTACACTAACTGGAAGGTGGGGATGAAAGTTATCTTCAAAATTATAAAAATGTTACATGTTATTTTATGAATTGAAAATAGACCTATTCATGTAACCTTGCAAGTGAATTTTGATGAAAATGATCAAGACGGACCGCTCTTGATCAGTTTGTTAGTGTATGGGATAATTTGAAAAAATAATGAATGCAAGAATTGATGATGCTAGGGTAACACATCTCATAACTCAATAGTATCCATTGAAAAATATTGAGGGTGAGCCCATTCCCAATTACCTTACAAAGATCAAAGACTTCAAGGAGCACCTAACAGAAGTTGATGATGGTGTCACACATAAGGAGATTTTCACTATTACCATCAAAGGTTTTCCTTCATCTTATTAGATGTTTGTCACCAGATTGTCCATTTTTGTTACATCGTGAATAAAAGACTCATGGTAAAGAGGACCAACCCACTAAAAAAACATTTGTAGCAAAATGAAGAGGCAATTTAAAACATAACAATCCTAGTTCATCAAATGAGAAACACAAATTTAAAGGATATGCTCAAATTTGAAAATAAGAACCTAAGAGAAACATTCCAAATAAAAAATTCACGTGCTTCTTGTAACACACTCGACCCCCTAAACTCTCTTAGGCTGGCAGGGTGTACAAATTTCCTCTTTTATTTTCTCAAACCACCTTTCTTACTCACCCCTCTAATTCTAATTATGGTCTCATAATCTAGATCTTCTCATTGAGAGCTTTCTAACGACTATAACCATCCTCAAAACTGAGCTCGACATCAAACGTTATGGCATCTTCAAAATTTAAGGCCTTCTCCTGCCATCTCCACGTGGCACCCACGTGGATTGACGTGTCAGGACACATCAAATTTCTAATGTATCACATCCATACCAATGTATGAAGAGAACATTTACACAACTAGAGGGAGGTAGTTCCATTCCCAACCAGGCACCAGGATCCAATGGATCCCCACACTAAAAAAAAAAAGGTCATCTTGGTTGTTGGTTATACGATGGTCTAGTCCTCAGAACCATACCACAACTAGTAACACATAGCCACTGAGCACCTCACCCCATAGGGTACTAGGACAACCTCATTGGGCACCTCACCTCACTCACCACTAGAACCCTAGGCTTCTCTAAGGCCCTTGCAAATAGATATCCACTCGTCTAGTGGTCTAGTTCTCCTGTGCGGTGAATTCTTCATGACCTCATTCTAGAAAGAGTTCAATGACCAAGATCTATCAGCCCCCAGATCCAACAGTTGGGATATACCCTTATTCTCAAGGGAATGTAAATACCACATGCCCATTCCTCGATCTTCCCACTCAAGTTCAGACACCTTTCCTCTTCCTCTTGGTTAAATTGGACGACACCTAGTCTAACTTTCATCACTATGAAATCATAGGAATGTGCCCTAAACCTTCTTCTCCTCAAACACTTTGAAATGAAAATGGAATTGACCCCTTCTCGGAACCTTTCCCAACCAAGAACAAGGAAACCAGGGAAGAAACGTAAATGAATGGTCTTGGAAACTCCAATGATATGGAGGTTCGGTTTCTCCTCCTCCACTATATAACAAGTTAGGATAGACCGCATAACCCCGACGGAGGAACCATGTCGAACCGGGATCTGGTGGTTCCTTCAAGGGTTGGTTACAACACTTATCCAAATTCTTAGTTCTTCCACGAATGGTCGATATTGATCCTCCACTCTAGATCAACAACCATCATTCACTCTGGTTTACATAGGGATTTGAATGGGATAAGGACTATCTGTGGACTTAACAATCCCACAGTCTTTTTCTGGGTCTTCGTGCATGGGTTTAAAATTTACTCTCATGGATTTTTAAATCCTTTTATTAAGCAAGAAAAAAATATAGCAAGGACCCCAAATAAGGGTTTTATATCCTGCAACCCTTCCATCTCAACAGATGAGGAAAACACAGGGTTATCGTCCTACATTGGCCTCCCTTACTCGAGTATTATAGTTAATTCATTTACAAATTAAAAGGATATTGAATCATTCCATTCAAATCATATTTAACGTGTTTTTATCACATCAATTCATTATGGAAAATAAGATACATTTTATCATCATTAATAAAAGTTCAATGGGAATTTCTGGTCAAAATAATTATCTATTTAATATTGTTTCTAACTAGCCAACTAACTGAGGATGAAGGCCTTTACAACCAACCATAGGCTATGCTACACTTTGTCTTTCTACATAAATCCATCCATGTGCCAGACCATGATACCACCAAGGGACTCTCACACTTGACTCAACAAGTCAAGGAATGGATTGAGAAGGTTACTCTCCTTCACTCCACTGGAAACAACAAAATTTTCCCTCTTCCCATAGATATTAGGACCTCCATGAATTTAATAGGTGCCTTCCCAGCTAGATTTTATCTACACAAGGGAGTCCCTTATTTTTTACATATCCCCTCGACAACTTCCCCTTACAAGTGTCGATTTATTTCCAACCAACACCAAGTCATGGCCCTCTTTTGCTCCATTATAAATATGGGTCTTCTTTGTTCCAAGGTGACCATTCATGTATTGGGAATCCTTCCGAGTTCTTCTTTGCTCATATCGATATGCATGAGATCTATTTTCTTGCTAGAATCACCATTTGTTTGTGAGTATTGTTACTCATCTCTGGGCATGAATGTTCTTTACCCCCCTACACATCATGTGCGTTGCTTCACTTTTGTATATGCACTCTTGATAGTTCCCTCTTCTTCCTTGACCGGAACATTCACCTCTTCCTCAGAATCCCCAATGGATTTTTTCAGAAGTAAGCTCCCAAGGTAAAGCTTTCAATTCGAAGGGGAAATATTTATTGTGTACTTCTAGCTAACATTGTAGCCAACCCTTTACTTCTCCAAGTTCCAATTTTAAAGGTATTTATAACTGCTCCAATCACACACCCAAGGTGCGACATCATCGCATTGGGTTCTTCATCCGAGGTGCGATGATTAAGTTTTTTCACAATAATTGCACTGTGTCCTTCACTAGGGTGCAACAATTCAGCATCATCGCATTTTTTCCTTCTCTAGGGTGCGACGATTCAACAGCCCTCCAGAAAATTGGGTTTCTGCAGTAAAATATCCATATCTCAAAATATTCCATCTAGGTCGGGTTGAAATTTTGACCATAGATGTATAACATAGGGCTTCTTATGCTCAACAAAAATATCCTAAACTCACATCACATTTTAGGATATACAGTTATTTTATCATATCTATAATTTTCATAGAATCGTTTGTCATATCTCGGAATCCACGATCTGGGTTTTCAGGATCTTTTTAGAATCGATAGCAAGATAGAGGTGATGAAACTTATTCAATAAATTCTGGTGATAATAATCACACCATACAACTATTTTGAATGGAAGTCGAAGGTCACATTCCAACTCAAAAGAAAAGGACTGTATAATTTGAGGATGGCGATGGAAACAGAACCTACATCAGCGCTTGAGAAGACCAGATGGGCGAACCGTAAGGATGAGGCCACATGATTACTTCTTGAGTTAATCTCCATTGATCTATGGTTTCATTTTGTTGCATGCAAGACTCCAAACGAGATCTATACCACCTTGGAAGGACTCTTTGGAAAGCAGGATGAGATGCAAGGTCATATGCTTGAGGTAGAGTTGAATACCTTAGACCCTAAAAGTTTTGATAATATGCATGATTTATTTACTAAATTTAAATCTTTGATTTTTATCTTGGGATAATTTGGTATTGACAATTCTACACAAGAGAAACAACTTATTCTAACAATATTGGCCAATC
>ML875310.1:6093-18706 GCA_009831015.1 Picea engelmannii
AATATATATGAGAAACTTTGCAAATTTGTGTATAATGGTTTGGAATCTGGATTCTGGAATTGGATTCACATGGATGCACATGAATATATATGAGAAACTTTGCAAATTTGTGTATAATGGTTTGGATTCACATGGATGCACATTAATATGTATTTGTTTTTCGAAAAATTGAATATTTTATGTATTTTTAGTGACCGGTTTTTTGATCCGGTTTTTTTCCGGTTCCGGTTTTTGGGGTCGACCGGTTCGATGACCCGTTCGGTTCTTGTAACATTGGTACATACCATACGTTTGAAATCATTCATTCTCCAATATCAGGTAAATAAACTTTAACTACTCCTTTTCCATAAGGAGTATGTTTTGTATTATCTGCAAGAAAGACGGAATTAAGAGGGCATTCTTGAAAATTCCAAAAAAAATCACGTCTGAAAGTCATGTGTTGAGATGCTCCTGAATCTAAAATCCAAGCATCTTCATAATCACTTTGAAAATCAGTGGAAATTTGTAATGTTGAAGATGAGGTAAACACATATTCTGAATCATCATGATTTCGATCATTTGCAAACTGTGTTGTGTTTTGATGAAACTTGGAAATTTTATCAATGGAAGTTCAACAATCTTCTGCATAATGACCAACTTTGTTACATCTTCTGCAAACAATTTGACCGAAGTCTCTCCCTCTGCCGAAATTTTGTCCTCTGCCCCTGCTTTGATTTCTGTGTGGAGTTTGTCCTCTGCCTTGACTGTTGCCTTGAAAATAACCTCTGCCTTGACTATTTCCTCTTGCGTGAAAATATCCTCTACCTTGATTGTTTCATCTGCCTTGAAAATACCCTCTGCCTTGACTGTTTCCTCTGCTTTGGCTTCGACCACAACCTTGTATAAAATTTCCTCTTCCTCTGCTGCTATAACTGTCACTTGAAGACTTACTTGTGCTGGCTTCTGTAAAAAAAGCATCTTCCCCAACTTGCTTTTTCTTTCCAAAAGTTTTGTTGTGTTGAGATAACAGTTCACTTAGTTCATCAAATGTAAGCTTATCTAACTTGCCAGTTACTTGTAGAGTTTCCAAAAAATGTGTATAGGAGGAAGGCAATCCAGTGATTAAAATTGTGGTCATGAAACTATCATCTACTGCTTGAAAACTAGCATTTAGTATTTCCTTCTTAATGTTCTTAAGTTTGGAAATATATTCATGTACATCACCTCCTTCAGTCGATTTCTGTTGAAGCAACTTTAATTGAAGATCAACTTTCTTTGATTCAGGCTGAGTATCAAATAAATCTTTAAAAACTTTCAAAGCAGACCATGCATCAATAGTATTTTCAATGTGAACATATATCTCATCATTAAATGAGGATTCAATAAGTGCTAATGCTTTGGCATTTTTAACTTCCCATTTTGCAAATGTAGCTGCATCTGTCGGCTTAGTTGGCTTAGTATCCTCATTACATATATCACGCCAAAGTTCATTGTAAATGAGAGTGCTTTCAATGAGACGTTTCCATGTCTTGTATGATTTGGTGCCTTCAAGTTTATCGGAGTCAGAGAACAAATTAATTAATTTCAACATTGTAGTGTTGAATCTTCGCACCAAAAAGGAATCAAGCAAAGAGATATCAAGATGAGAAACACACCAGACACATCACACAAAAAACGATCTATCGGGGCTTGGCCTTGACCCTTGTATAGTCGTTGAAACAGGAGAAAAATGGCTGAGCTTGGCACTTGGCTCTAGTCAAATTTCAAGTAACTTTCAAAATTTTACACTTTACAAACCTCTTGCAATTTTGCCCCCCCTCACCCCCCCCTCAAAGTAAAAAGACTTAAAATAAAAAAATTACCCCGAAAGACAATCACTTGATATGCTTGTATCCTTTGATATACCTGCAAGTAAACCTTTGCCTACAAAGGCTTTTGATTGGCTGAAAGAAATAATGTTACTTCACTATTGCCTTTGAAAAGAGCACCTTCAACATTCCGGTCAACATATATTGATCCACGCTCACCACATCAGTTATTTAATTTGCCTAACAATTATAATCCATGCCTAACGCACCAGCAAACTTCACGTTGACTCAAACCATTGCATACACTGTGTGTTTGTGCTGCTTATTCTTTGATTCGCAAACCAGTATTTTGATCTTGTAGCTTCATTCGGTGAGGATATGCTCAACACAATAATTGTCACGCACATTTGCCACGCACATCTGTCACACACATAAGCTTTAATCTGTATCACACACATCTGCCACAGTTTACTGACGAGATGGTCCACGTTTTTTTTTCTTAGCCTGTAGAGCTGAAATCGCTACCTCTGATCAGCTAATCTCCTCTTCTGTTCAGCTGCATTACTGGAGCTCTGATACCACAATAATGGCAGAAGTGTCCTCAAACACACACTTTTATTAAATAGGAAAAGAAATTACATAAGAGACTTTGCAAGAGTTTACACCCGAACAACCTTATACTCTTGCAATGAGCTATATAAAAGCTAAATGTCCTAACAAACTCTAGTTATGGATCACTTATTAAATAAACAAGTGTCCATTTACAATAAATGTTATCTTAACTATAATCCTAAATTTGAGCCTAAAATACGACACCTTTCTAGAGTCATATCTTTTGCAACAATATTCTATTTCTAAATGTCTCCATTTATTAATCAAATATTCTAGATTATTAATTTAATATCCTAAATTAATAATCATTTTATTCTAACTTATCTACCCAGTGACAACCCATCCTAAAGGGAAACCAACTTACTAGGGAACCATGTCACCCTCCCAGGTTTAAACAAGGCAAAGAGAATAAACTCCAAGCAAACATTATGAAATGAAGAAGGATTCAATACAACATGTTCAAGTGCTTCAAATATCGGAGTGATATATACCATGATACCTGGACTCATTACCTCATGGAGCAATACCCACTGCCTTCTAGGACCAGGCCGGTGTGGTGAATGTTGTTGTTGGCGATGTGTAGGATGCATCGGTGAAAAGAAGGGCCCCTCCAGGGCTATGCTCTATCCATCCGACTCTCAACACTCCATGTCTAGAACTTGTGGGTCTCGAGACATGATCTCCTTAGTTATCCCTAGGCTAGGGGATAACAAGCCCTATTAATATGTATAAAAATGTAAGAAAGGAAATAGAGAGGGATGCATGCAAGAGTGAGAATTTGATAGTGTACGTAAGTTGCAAATGCTTTTTGGGTAAGGGAGTCGAGCAAAGGAAGAAATATGTAGTATGGCCAAGGAGTGAACTCGCACTGCATCAGAACAGCTAGGCAGGTTTGGGATGATATTATTGTTGCATATTTTGTAGCGCAGTGCGCAGTTGTAAGAGAGCTATTAATGAATAATATAAGAAGCCAGTCGTTGTGGACATAGCCCATGTTGGGTGAACCACGTAAACCTATGTGTTATGGTTGCAATTTATGTTGTTTCTAGTTTATGCTAAATAAATGTATCATATATGATATCGTAATGTTGCGCATAGATTATGTTTAATAACAAAGTAATTGTTAACTATGAGAACCGCGCATGTAAGTAAAGGATCCAAATGATGCTTCACTTCCCCTCAACACTGCAGAACCTTGGTTCCTGCAGCCCCTCTAGATGCCTCGGGTGAGACTTCACTTGCTCTGCAGGTGATGCCGAAAGGGCCAGTATCTAAGGGTTTTGTTGGTATTTGACTGATTAACCCCAAGTCTGCCCCCTGCGCGCCAACAAATGGTTCCATTGTCGGGACCGGGAACTGTAATTGAAGGCAATGTTTTGGACGCCGAATAGAGAAGAAATTGAAGAATGGATGGAAAGAAAGCAGAAAATCATTGCCATAGAACAGAATAGAAACCCTAGGCTCAACGATGAACAGTGGTTACAAAGGTAAGTTTTCACAGATCGACATGAAATTTTCTTTGGTGAATTTCTGATTATATTGACTGAATGGTTAGAAAGGTTAGTGGAGAATGTTGGGAGATATAGAGTTGAAGCGCCAAGAAACTAGATTCCTGAACTGATTAGACAACTCAATACAGTAAATAATAAGGTTTCTCGCGTAGCAGATTTATGGTTGAACAATATACTGGGGGGTTATATTACAAAATTTGCAGTAGATTGTACCCAGTCTTATAGTGTCACGAAGAGGTACTTTTTCAAGGGTCCGCACAGAAGATATTTGATGGCATTATCTACTTGGATAAAGATGTTACTATGCGAAAAGAATGTCACGACGATGGAGTCTGATAAATAAGCACCTTCGCGCACATAGGGGAACTGGGGATGACCGGAGGAAGGTCTGAGAGTGGGAAGGATGAGTGGATGGACTGAGGATGCCGAGAGAAGATACTAACTCAGACGGAGAGATTGGAGTACTGCGCTGTGGGAAAAGGTTTAGATACAGTAAGAAGGAGACTGTGGCTGGAGAAGGAGAGCAGCACAGAGAATTCAAGGGAAGCGACCCCTGCGCAGAACTTCAAATCACAATGTACGGAGAAATGAAAAGGAAAGAAAAAGATCCTCAGTACTACCCAACAGAAGAAGGAAGTCCATCTGAAATCAAAATCTGCGTCAAACCCATGACCTCGTGGGCATCATTAAGAATTGAAGCAGGAACCGAGGCTTGTTCAAGAACAACAGTAATAAGTGGAGGAAGTCAGAGCAATAGTCAGAGTAGCGGGAACAACACAACAAACCAGAGCCAATCACCATCACCAAAGGTAAGTACAACACCTAATACAATGGCAAGGGTAGACCATACGTTGAGAATGCCTGAGTTTCAGGGAACATGGTCGGAGGACCCTGAGCAACACTTATTTGTGTGCGACACAATATGAACTGTAGAGAATGTCTAAGACGAGGCAACGAAAATTGCGCAGTTGGCTATGACATTCAGAGGCAGAGCACTACTGTGGTATATGAAGTTTCAAACAACTACACCGACCGAAGAGTCAAGAACTTTGGCAGAAATCGAACAAGCATTGCTAAAGGAATTCAGGAAGCCGAAATCTGAATCTCAATATATTACAGAGCTAAAGGAAATTAAGCAAGTATCAAACGAGACAGTGTGGGATTTCGACCAGAGACTTAAAGATGTAATGGGTAAGTTAACCTTTCAAATTCCTGATGAACAACACCGAGAATGGTTTATAGCAGGCTTATTTCCGCACATCCGTTGTCTGTTAACACAACAGAAGGTCACATCGCATCTCGAAGCGTTGGAAATCACGATGAAATTAGAAGCATCTCCCGTGGGAGATGGCGTAGGTATGGCACAAGTACAATCACAGTTGGTTGTGTTGAGGATTTAATTATTAAAGATAACAAAAGAAAAGGAGAAGCGCGAACAAGTTTAGTGTATAACATGTAAGACAGAAGGCCACAAAAAGGAAGAATCTCCAGCCTTCGCACAGTATATGGCCACAGGAGCACCGAACCCGTTGGCAGGAGGAGTAGGGTACTGCGAGAGATGTAAGACATGAGGGCATCATTCGACTGCTTGTCCCCTACTACAGAAATATCAGAGCACCCCGAGAAATTTATTCTATAACTTTTGCAAGTCAGTAGGACATGATGAGAAAGATTGTCCCGCATTCGACTTGATGAGAGAGCGCACTTCGGGTGCCTATAGAATCCAGGAGGAAAATGTCGGAGCAAAAGGAGGAATCCCACAATATAACACTCCAAGAGGATTTAATCAGGGGGGATGTGGAGGTTTCGACAGAGGCTTAGGACATGGAGGATAAGTCCAAATGGATAAGTCTGAGGACATGAGGTATTAGAATTTGTGTAGAGTTGAGAAAGTTGAACGATGCTTGCATACATAACCCATTCTCGACCCCCTTTACAGATGAAGGATTGGAAAACATAGGAGGACAGGAGGCCTATTCATTCACCGACGGTTTTTCAGGATACCATGAGATAAATATTACGCCAGAGACAGACACAAGACGGCATTTGTGACGGAGTGGGGAAGCTACCAGTACACATTGATGTTGTTTGGGTTAAAGAATGCACCTGCTGTATTTTTCAGAGTGGTTGTCGTAGCATTTAAGGAGTTTATTCATCAGTTTCTTGAAGTATACCTAGATGATTAGACCGTCCTTAGCCTGTTGAAAGATCACATAGAAACTCTAAGGTTGATGCTTGATCAATGTAGACAATATTAGATTTCATTAAATTTGAAAAATGTATTTTCAGCGCACCATTCGGGATACTGTTAGGCCATGTAGTATGCAAGCAAGGTCTGTTAGTTGATCCGGCCAAGATAGCAGTAATTGTTAATTTACCACCACTTGAATCTGTGCGACAGTTGAGAACATTGGGTCTTACAAGTTACTATCAGAAATTTATTAAAGGCTATGCGTAGATTACAACCCCAATGGAGAAGTTACTGAAGAAAGAAGCTAAGTTTCAATGGAACGAAGACTGTCAGAAGAGTCTGGATGTATTAAAAAAAAAGTTAGTAACTGCGCCCATTCTGGTATTCCCGGATTGGCAGAAAGAGTTTCACGTCCATGTGGACGCATCATCAATAGCACTCGGTGTAGTACTAGCCCAGCCTGGGGAAGGCAAGTTAGACCATCCGATCGTGTTTGCTAGTAGGAAGTTGTCGACTACTGAGAAAAATTACACGGCGATAGAAAGGGAAGGCTTAGCAATGGTATATGATTTGCAGAAGTTCAGACATTACCTGTTGGGATCCCACTTCAAGATGTACACAGACCATTCTGCACTCAGATATCTAGTGAACAAACCAGTGTTGGGGGGAAGGATCTGCAGATGGTTGTTATTGTTCCAGGAGTATGATTTTGAAGTTATTGTGAAGCTAGGAAAACTGAATGCAGGACCGGACCATTTGTCACGAATTCTGACAGGAGAGGATGCAAGTAACCTAGACGATAGCTTACCATATGCACAATTTTTTTCAGTCAAGATGATAGACAATCATTTTGCATAAATTGTCCAGTACTTAAGCACAAGAGTGGCTCCACCTGATATGACAGTAGCCCAAAAGAAACAACTAGTGGTCAAATCAACAAATTACCAGTTAATCGCAAGGAACTTACATAAGTTAGGCATCGATGGGATACTGCGACGATGTGTGCTAGAACATGAAAGACCCATGATTTTAGTAGAGGCACGTGAGGGAATTGCATGAAGACAGTATGCAGTAAAGGCGACTGTGCAGAAGATCTTGTGCGCAGGGCTATGGTGGCCTACCCTCCATAAGTACATGAAGGAATATTGTTAGAACTTCGACGTTTGTCAGAGAGTAGGAATATCGTCACGAAGGGATGACATGCCCTTGAATCCGCAAGTTACCTTACAAGCATTTATCAAATGGGAAATGGATTTTGTCGGACCTATCAACCCACCAACGAGAAGAACAGGAGCCAGATACATAATTATCGCGACAAACTACTTAACAAGATAGGCAGAAGTGGAACTAGTTATAGATTGCAGCACGGAGACAGTCGCTTGATTCTTGTTTGAGAACATAGTTACAAGGTTTGGGTATCCTAAAATATTTATGAGCGATTAGGGGACTCACTTTCTCAACAAGAGAATTGCACCACTAACAAAGGAGTTCCAGATACAACATCCAAAGCACACTCCATATCACCCACAAGCAAATGGAACGATGGAAGCCTTCAACAAGATACTGGAAAATGTATTGACCAAGGTGTGCGATGTAGGGAGAGATCGCTTGGATTTAAGGATCCCTGCAGTACTCTGGGCTTACAGAACTACAAGCAAGAAGTTGACAGGACAGACACCCTTTAAATTAGCATTCGGACAAGAAATAGTCATGCCCATGGAATTTCTTATACCGAGTCTGCACATTGCGGCAATGGCAGATCTTACAGATTCTGACGCAGTAGAAGAAAGGCTATCACAGTTATTAATACTAGAGGAAGATCGCTTTATTGCAAGTTTCCATTAGCAAGTACAGAGGCATGGCATGATAGACACATCAAGCAGAAGAAGTTCCAAACAGGGGATCTAGTACTTCTCTACGAAATCAAGTTCTTACAACACCCAGGAAAGTTCAGGACACACTGGTTAGGACCATATGTGATCAGACATGTGATTGACGCAGGTGTTGTTCAGCTAGAGTAGTTGGATAGACAAGTCGTGGAAGGACTAGTGAATGGGATCCGACTGAAACTGTACAAGGACGGTCGTCTTTCCACGCACTAGAGGTGTTGCGCAGTTTAAAATTGTATCATAGTGTACTATAGGAAGGAAAAGAGAGAAAAAGACAGAAAAAGCAAGAAAAATAAGAAATGAAACGGAAGAGGTTGGACGTTGACGAGGTAAAGAAGTTTTGGTTATGCGCAAAAGAGGGGAAGCAGGAAACTGTCGCAAATAAGAGAAAAATATGTAGAAGGAAACACAGACAAAGGAAACCAGGTTGTGTAGAAGGGAGCGATAGTGTAGAGAGACGTGACTATGCAGATGACACCTAAGAAGCATTAAACACACCACATGAAGGGACGTGCAATCAAGAGTTATCATGACAGCGAAGCATTGGCATCGCGTAACATTAAATATAGAAGATCTTGACTGATTGCCAAATCGAACAGAGAATCTGCCAAAGATACAGAGTAATGGAGCCATAAAGGCAAACATTAGTGGATTAGACGGAGAGTTTAGGCGCGAAAGGAAACTATAGTTGGCAATGCAGTATAAAAGTATGTAAGGAAGTGTGTAGTCATAATTAAAACCGACAGGAAAAGCATTCGAAATTGACTTCAATCGAAAGACGACAAGAACGAGTGTGACAAAGATTTGTACAGGATGGTCAATTTGGACCAGAACCCGTCAAAGGACATAACATTATTGCAAAGCCATGGGAGCAATCGAGTATAAGTATACTCAGATGAGACTGCAAGTAGGATGCAAAGAGTCAGCTCGCTATAAAACAAGAGAAAAGGGTAGGCCATCGGTTCTTATCCATTCGAGATAGGAAGAAGAGTCGAGTGTCGAATAGAATTTGAGCATAGTGAAGAGAAAGAAAGGAGGGTAGAGGAGCCGAGTAGAGTATAGCAGAGGACGATGACACCACCTAAAGCCACAGTATAGAATTGTCAGCAGACTACAGCACCGGTGCAGGAAGAAGTCATGCGAACAGTAGCAATCAACCCCAGTCTAGCAAACTGTCCCAAAACCGGACTGCACAGAACAAAAGGCAACATAAAAGCATGCCAGAAGCGCAACGAACTAGCGATGCATCAAGAAGGAGCACAGGAACATGAAGAACACGAAAAGATGACTTTCCGCGCATTAAGAATCTGTGTATGGTGATAGTTATGATACTCAAGAAACAAGAAAACAATCTACCCAAATTAAAGAGGGGAGCTAGGAAGGAGTTCCACGCTTATTCAACTCCATTTTTCAGAAAGAATGTCTTAGGTTAGCAAGCAATGTCCAGACTGCAGGCGAGATTTAGTAGTACGACACCCGTAACAGTGAAGGCAACCTTCGACGCTCTGAAAGAAGGCCTGATGGCTCGGGACGAGCCACAGGTGAATGTTGGGAGAGGCATTATGGATAAGTTTCAAGATCTGCGCCAAAAGGAGGTCAAAGGGTAAAAGACAACTAGAAGATGGACCAGGATGCGCGACGGAGAAGTGCACAGAAGGCGGAAAACGGTTATAAACCACAGGGCTTGGGGACAATTTGTCCACTTTTGTAACGGGATTAGCCCTATTAGTATGTATAAATATGTAAGAAAGGAAATAGAGAGGGATGCATGCGAAAGTGAGAATATGATAGTATACATAAGTTGCAAATGCTTTTTGGGTAAGGGAGTCGAGCAAAGGAAGAAATTTGTTGTATGGCCAAGGAGTGAACTCGCACTGCAGCTGAATGGCTAGGCAAGTTTGGGATGATATTATTGTTGCATATTTTGTAGCGCAGTGCGCAATTGTAAGAAAGCTATTAATGAATAATATAAGAAGCCAGTTGTTGTAGACGTAGCCCATGTTGGGTGAACCACGTAAACCTGTGTTATGGTTGCAATTTATGTTGTTTCTAGTTTATGCTGAATAAATGGATCATATATGATATTGTAATGTTGTGTATAAATTATGTTTAATAACAAAGTAACTGTTAACTATGAGAACTGCACATGTAAGTAAAGGATCTAAATGACGCCTCACTTCCCCTCAGCACTGTAGAACCTTGGTTCCTGCAACCCCTCTAGATGTCTCAGGTGAGACTTCACTTGCTCTGCAGGTGATGTTGAAAGGGCCAGTATCTAAGGGTTTTGTTGGTATTTGACTGATTAACCACGAGTCCGCCCCCTGTGCGCCAACATGGTCAAAAATACATAAACTATGAGGTGATTATGCCATATGTACAATAATGCCCATGATACATGAGTGAATGAATCAAAAGACCTCAAAGATGCTTCCCAACTCAAGTTATGTTGGATCTTTGACTTGGACGGCCCACATGTATGGAAGTGAGGTCATGCTCTTGAGGTGGTTATTTCATATCTGGACCATTCCTCACATTGTAGGAGTTGGTTGGAGGCACGTTGGAGGTCTTTGGACCAAGTTTGACTTGCCTTTTCATTCCTTGATGGGACATTGGCACTATTTTTAAGGAGTGCATCTCTCTTAGCTCTCTCTTGCGCACACGTGTATCTCTTATTGTTGTACTTTGGACAATTTGAGAGGGGCATTTTGGTCTTGGAAGGTTTTGAGGGATATATTTTATCTCGCCTATCGTATTTTTCCCATGGTTTTGACCGGGCCAGTGGTTTTGAGCTCATGGTATTGAGCTAGTACATTGTATTATGTATGGTATTGAGGAGGCTCCTTAGCTCTAAAAGGAGGAGGCCTCTCTCATTTTCTTTGTTGGAGATTAATGAGAAAACTAGCTTAAAGAGTTCTTGTGCATCTATTCTTTTTCTAAGTGAATGTTTAGCTATTTTTCAAGGGTTTAGATAGAAATTTTTTCAGGTTTGTTGGAGGACAAAGCTACTACAAGGCCATAGAAGGGTGAAATGCTCCACTTGGAAGGGTAACTTAAGTTATGGTTTTCTTGCCTTCCCCCTTTGACCATTGATGAATTGTTCCATTCCATTAAGGTAGGACATCCTAGGGCTCTTCCCTTTTTCCTTGGCCAACCTTAGAGATCACCTTGTTAGTACTTGGAGAGGCTTCTTCATGGACCAATCCCCCCATCCAATCTTGAGAAGAACCATATAACCCTGGACAACGCTTGAGAGGCAATCCTCTGGGTGCCATCAACATTGTCCTATCTTAAAACCCTAAGCTTCACCTAGATCAAGTGTAGAGACCCCATAGCCCTCTCTAGGCACTAGTCTATCATTTTCTTCAACCACTCAAAAAACCAAAATCGTCTTTCCTTTTTGTTCTTTTTCTATTTTTTATTTGCAATCTAGGGTTTATATTGTTTATTCTCTAGTCTAGATTGCTTGAGCTTCAACGGTATATCTTCTATTCTATTCATGCTAGCTTGCTCTTAAAGAACATCTATATGGATGGCATAAGGGGGTTTTGGATCTAATTTACTTGTTTACCTATTTCAAAGGATCGAATCCTTGGTTTGATAAGGCATTTCTGATTTAAATTAAGCTTGACTATTTGTGGATGCCCTAATGTATTTTAATCTTGGAATGATTGGACCAATGAATCATAGCTAGAACCAAGTATCATTTATCTAGCCACGTTTTGGGTGATTTCTATTCTAGAACGTTTTAAGCAACAAAACGATATCAAAGAAGGTCCAACGACCTCTCTAATCTGCCAAACGTTGTCTCTCCTTTACTGTTGTTCAAAGGTTTATCTAGCTGTCCAAATCTGCAGAAATAAGTCGTTTTGTGATGACTCCTTTATTTGCAAATGTCTTGACATATTAATAATCTAAGTCATCAAGGGTGACAGATCAATGCTAAATACATGAAAATGACCTCACTAAACTAAATATCGTTACATCCTTTGTGATCACTGTTTAAAGGTTCAATTTACTGTTTAAAAACTCCAGAGATATGTTGTGAATAATGGTATGACCTTTTCTATGCAAATGTTTTGAGATACTATAGATCAATACTACCTCTGGGTTTAAATCGATGTCAAACATATGCCAACGCCCTCACTGAAGGATGGACCGTTACCCTCATCATTCACTGTTTTGCAGGCTTGTTCACTATATAAAAGTTACAGTTTGAGTTTCAATTTACATTGATGATGCATGTTGGTCAAAGTTAATTTTGCTATAGTCTTTAAAGATAGCACTTATGAGCTATTTGTGATAAAGTTTGAAGCAAAATCTGATGTTAAATACTGTCATAAGTGACCAGTGGTCTGAGGTATCATTTAGCACCATTATTTGGCACAAAATCTCAATGCAGAAATGGTTTAAACTCTCTGTCCAATACATAACTCCTGGTGCCTATTTGTTTGCTGTCACATCACACAGTCTAGGCACATCTTTGCTTGGTTTTGCTTAGTTACATCCATTGATTATCATGATGTACATCACTGCTGTTGCATTTGGTTATTGATCTATGGTTTAAGTAACATTACCTTGCTGTCCTAGTTTCACTTTACAATTCTGTTTGGACATTTGTTTATG
>WSFP011462635.1:0-18705 GCA_009831015.1 Picea engelmannii
AAAAACTTAGGATAAGTGCATATCGTGGGTTTTCCCAAGCTTTTCCATGTTTCTATCACCAAGGGGTTAGAAATCAAACCTTTTAAACCTCAAGACATGGTTCAACATTGATCATCGAGATGGTTTTATTGAAATAAATCAAACTACCCTATGTTCTAACCTAATTAACTATGACAATTAGCCCATATTAAACTGTTGGACTAAGAAATTACTCTATCCCGGCGCTATCTGACCAAGATTAGGCAATTTAGTCAGATTTATTCACTAACTAACCTAGATCAGTTGGCTAAGATTAAACAGTTTAGCTAAGCTTATTCACTACTCCTATCAACATCAATTTAAAAGAACTTGGCCATGCTTGAAAGGTATGGACCAAGCCATCGTTATTGCATGGGGCTCTATTGAATTTATTTTATGCTCTCTTTTATTCTTTTTCTTTCTTTTTCCTCAAATTATTTGCAGAATGAAAAATCATTTGACAAACAAAAACACTAAAGAGATAACATTTCAGTCACCAGTTGATCCTATAAATTATATGGTTATAACACCTTCCAATCCTTGACTTCTTTGAGGACTTGTTCGAGTTTTTACTAAAGTTGCACTGTGTTATCATCTCTAGGCCCAAAACTCATAGTATTGAAGGAGATGGACCTATTCATTTTTATATCTATGATTTCATAATATAGGGACTTGATCTTCTCATTGGCCTAATCTAGCGCCATGATTATTTATGTTTCCTTGGATTTATCAGTTTCCAAAGAGACTACCTTTTCTTCCAAGGATTGGTTATTTTCATTAAGGAAAACATTTTATTTTATCATGTAATCAACTTGACCAATCAATTTCTACATTTATTCTACCATCTGTTGATTTAAAGGGAAGATTGGTGCTACCTAACTTCTCTCCATTGCTTTAATCATGTCTTCCTTTTTATTATGGAGGAAAAAAACTTTAGTATATTCATGTGAATCCCTCCCTAAGGATTTTACATTAGCAATCAAAAAATGATTTTGGGTCATAGTGGACTCACTTTTTCTTGAAGGCCTTATTGGAATGGGCATCTCTTACATACTTATCATACACCATATTGTTGGAGCTTTTGGCCATCCAAATATCATCAAAAAGGGACAAGTCAATGGTTTCAAACACAACTTTGGCAATCCTCGAATCTCGAGGCCCCATTTCCAAATATGGATTCTTAACTAGAGGCTCAATAATAGTTGTTGTTTATTGCTCCATCTTATTGCTATAGATAGGGATGATTCTAGGTTGGGTAATATGATAACAAGTCTCTAGGGAATCTAGTGCATATTTATTGATATTCTTCTTTTACTTTTCTTTCCTAACTATCCTAAATGGGTCACAAGAGTCCAAGGTTGAACAATATGAAACCATGGAGATAGCTAACTAGTTGCATGGGAGGTGATAACACTGGGTATCAAAGAAATTGTTGGATTTAGGGTACACCTTTTTGGTGTTGATAGTAGAGAAAAACATGCCAACAATAATGGAGGATGCTCGATGGTGAGTCCCAATCAGAATCACTCTCATTTTGGGTAGGTTTTCCCGGTTGGGTTTCCAGGGTAAATCTTGGTGTATATGTGTGATTGCAATTGCTTTCTTTTATATGTTGATAATTTGTGTGTGCATTGCATTATTGTAGAAGGTTTAAAACTTACAAATGTGGCATGTGATTTGAGATAAATTTGCAGATATCATCAACAAGAGAGGATAGAAATAGCAACTACATAACCATTTTTGTTTTCACAAAGGTGTGAAAAATTCTAAAATTGGAGGTGATGATGTGCCTCTCCATTGTAGCATTCATGAGGCCCGCTTTTGAGATATTTTGACCATATTTTTAATCTATAAACCTTTCTTGACAATTATTAGTATAATTATATGGGTTCTGTATAATTGATTGATTATGAAAAGAGTTGAATGAGTGTGTATGTGTAGTGTCCTATTTTAGCTATGATTTTCATGATTTTATGAATGTTTATAGCTACATTCACCCATGCTCCAATTAGGTCAAATAAATAAGGGGTCATACTCTAGAATTGTATGAGAAGAAAGAGGGATTGTGTCCGCTCATCCACCTCCAAAGGATTTCCAAGCCTTCAATCACCTAAGGCACCAAATATAGCATGATCCATTCAAATTTATGACTAAGAGAAGACAATGTAAAAAGGGATTTGATCCCTAGAACATAGGTTCTTGATTATAGGGATCATGGAGACACAAGCCCTTTAATCGAGGATTGATTGAAGGGGTGATTGATGCAATATTTTAGTATAAGTGGGAGCTAGGGGAGAGGCCTAGGGTGTTATTCATTTTTTTTAGCATAAGGAACACTTAGAGAGATGAATAATTCAAACTCCTTTGAGATGTATTGCTGTTATGAACTAGTATGCTAATGAAAATTGTGTACTTTCATATTTTATCTCTTTGGTAGTATTTTAGGTTCCCTATAGAAGAATTTAGTAAGGCCCACTCAATATTGGACAAGTAACCTTTGTATTGTTGTCTCGTTCCTTTGATTTTAGTTATGTTTTTTCCATCCTTCTCACATTTCATGTTAGGCATCAATTTCTACACTTAGTCTTTATTTTCTGTAACATATTCCAACATGTTATTTCAAGTGGTTTCATGGTATTTTGTCATTTATTTGTTGAAATTATGTTTATACTAAGTGGGGGGGTGAATCAATATAAGATACTTTTTACTTTATTTAACCATTCATCAATCATTCATTAGTTGGGAAACAATAATCACATATAAACTCAAATCAAAATACATAGAGTTTAACATGGAAACCCGATCGGGAGAAAACCATAAAACTTAACTTTATAAATTCTTGTAGGCACCAACCTACTAGAGACACCAATCTCATTAACTAAGCACCAACTCAACAATTTGTAGGCACCAACCTACTACAACCACTAATATCCTCAATTGAGCACCAACCCAGTGGCACCTGTAGGCACCAACCTACTGTTACAATATTTGTAGGAACCAACCTGTTGGAGACACCAATCCCCTCAGTTGAGCACCAAATCAATAAGACTTGTATAGAAACTAATCCAAGATATTCATACACAAAGTACTACTGACTTCACTTACATGCTTCATACTTTAGACATGTATTCAAACCCTAGTCACATTTAGCCTTCATTTCCTATCAAGCCTCATAGCATCATTCCCAGAATATGATCCCATACTGTAGCATCACAACTTTGAAGCAACTCACGTTGCAACATCACATGCCTTTAGTCCTTCATAGTGCACCTTAAGAACAATAAAACCCAAGAAAACTCCTCATACTTCTCTTCCACATCTTTAGATCCCAAAAATACACCCTTGCTCCTTTAGCGCACCTAAGATCTCTTCTTCACACCTCATAATTGATCTCTTTATTTGATATTATTGAAATTCACAAATCTATATTGTATTTATAGTATTTATGTCCTCACATTCAGGGCCAACTTGTAAATATTGGTTCATTCAACCTAAATTTTCTCGCTAGGTTGTATGACGAAAAAACTCATATCTCCTCATTCCTAAGGAGTTAGAGGGAATGCCATATACCATTGGAAAGGTATCAAAATAATATTTCCAACCATATAACATATGCTCCCATTTGAGATAACTATATAGGATAAAAATTCCTTCAAATATAGAGTATAAAAACTAAGCATCAAAAATCCAAAAACAATATTTCCAACAATCTTTGTCTTGCAATATTTATATTGGACATCCATAGTCTGTTGATATTATGGTAGTTGCAGGAGGTATTAACCTCCATGTGTAACCTTTGGCTAGAATAGAATATTCTAGAAGAAAGAGAAACCCTATACATATGTGTAGAAACCCTAGAAGACAAGTCATCTCAGTAAAATAAATAATATTAAAGTATTAGATTCTAAAAGGACAAGTCGGCCTAGACAAGTGACAAGAACCACTATAAATAAGAGACGATCTATCTCATTTGTACACACACACTTCACAGACTCTTTTAGTCAAGTTTGGCATAAGTTTGGAGTTTCAGTTGCAAGGATTGAAGGTGGATCTTCTGGCATGGTTCTTGGTCTCTCTCTCTAGATCCATCTAGCCTAAGAAGTGCGACCTATCCTCTAGTATCTCTTGGTGGTTTTCTTTGTGATATTTCCTTGTGATATTCTTAGTAAGTGCAACTGCAACTACAACTGCTGCAGCTGATTATTGTTCTTGTTTTGTGGCTTTTGGGACTTTATGTTTGGCGAGCTATCTTTGGAGAAAGATGAGCTGTCTTGGTTATCTATTGGTTATAGTGTTGCTTCTAGAATCATTCTATGTAGAAAAGGTTATGGTGCTTGGGGGTGGCTTCATGCCTATGGTTGGGTGACAATAGTGATATTTTCTATGGTAAAATGAGCACATAGAATATTTTAACAGGTTATGGGCCCACACCACCTTGAGTACATTCTAACCACTGGAAGGTAGTGTGGCAGTTCTTTGTTAAGCTCGTTGTGGCACCAGTTGCAGTTGCAACAAGGGTTTCTGATTGTGTAGTTGCAACAAAACCTAATCCAACTCTTTGGGCACCTTAAGTGAAGCGTTGGACCTAATTTATGGATATTCTAGTGTGCCTTAGCCTAGTGCACCTATTGGTACTCTCAACAAGCAAAAACATCAAGTTTGAGTTTTTGGTCAAAGTCAAAGTCAAAGGTTGAATTTTGGTCAAAATTGATTTTGTGGTTAAAGTTGAAATTTCAAAGTTTCTAGCTTGTTCTAATCATTAAACCCTTTTGATTCAGTTTCTAACCTCTTCTTGACAAGATGGTGTCTAGTTTCAGATTAGAAGACAAGTTGAATGATGTTGCAAATTTCAAAGGTATGCACTTGTATATGCTTTTTATGTTATATCATCTAAAAAAACATGAGTGTACTTTGTAGGGAATGTACAAGAAACATTTTCCAAGCAATGATATTAGATTCAATACATTCAGAGGAACAAGTAGTTGAGGCTCCAGGTTCCAGGTTTGATTGATCAAATTGTTAAGTTTCAATTTGCACAATTCAAGTTTGATAGTTACTAGAGTACAAGTAAATACTATAGTTGAGACAATAATCTTTGAAGGGTTCTACTACTGCTAGGAATACTTGGTTGTATGTAAGCACTATTGTTATAGATGCTTATTGTACTTGTTTGCAAAATTAACTAACATCTCCTCTAGGAGATATTTCTTGTTCCTAGGTAGGTCACATTGGTAATTCTATGATCCATGTTACCATAGATATGTTCTTATGAAAATGTTATTGGAAATATTTTTTCTCTTGTTGTTCTTGTTATGGGAAGGTCACAGGTGATATATTTGAGAAGGAGCTAGAGTGATAGTTACAAACATGGAGCAGATGACTCCATCAAGTTGTGAGACAGGTGATCTCACCAAGTACCAATTCTAAAGGAATTTATGATGGAAGAATATCAATCCATCATGAAAAATGATGTATGGAAAATAATACCTAGACCTGAAGAAAAGTCTGTAAATGAGTTTACAAGATAAAGCATGCAATAGATGGGAGTATCAATAAATAAAAGGCAATAGGGTTCTCTCAGCATGAGGGAGAATACTATGATGAGATGCTTTCTCCAGTTTCCAGATACACCTCTATTACAACCATCATATCTATTGTAGCATCCATGGGTTTCACATAAAATGGATGTAAAGACCGCTTTGTTCAATGGAGTAATTGAGTATACATAGAGAAAACTCAAGGTTTTGGGGTACACCTGAGAGAAACCCATGTATGAAGAAGGCCTTGTATGGACTCAAGAAAGCTCTAAGAGCTTGGTGCAAAGCCTCTCATTATTCAGTGTAAGAGGGAGTTAGCCTTTGAATTCGATATGAAGGATATTGGTATCATGCATTATTATTTGGGACTAGAAGTATAACAAAAGCGTGGTGGAATCTTCCTATGGAAATGGAAGTATGTTGTAAATATTCTTCAAAAGTTTGGGATGATGGATTGCAAATCCATGGAAACTCACATCGTGAAATATATGAGGAAGTTGAGAGACTCTGATTTTGATCCAGTAGACTCGTCCCTGTACTGGCAGTTGATTGGCTCATTAATGTATTTGGTGAATACCCGATCGTACATTTCCTTTGTTGTGAACACATTGAACCAGTTCTAGGTGGAACCTAGACATGAGCATTGAATAGTTGCAAAGCATATTTTGAGATATCTTCGTGGGACGCTAAACTATGGTTTGAGATATGCCTTAAATAGTGATGTACAAGTTCATGGATTTATTGATTCAGATTTGGCATGGAGTGCAAATGAAAGAAAGAGTACTTCTAGAATATGTTTCAGTTTGGGATTTGCTATGTTATCATGGGATAGCAGGAAACAAAAGTTTGTTGCACTCAACACTGCATAAGCAAAGTATACTGCATCTTGTGATTCTTGTTTATAAGCATTATGGCTCTGTAAATTGGTTTCTGGATTATTTGATCAGGTGTTGGTTTCGACTGTGATATATTGTGATAATCAGAGCTGTGTGAAGCTCTCAGAGAACCCAGTGTTCCATGACAGGTCAAATCGCATTGAGATCAAATACTACTTTCTCCATGATAAAGTCCAAAGGGGAGAAGTGATTCTCCAGTATATCTCCAATGATGAGAAGATAATTGATATTTTGAAGAAGCCTTTGTCCAAGATAAAGTTTGCATACTTAAGGGACAAGCTGAGACTTGTGTAGATTTATCCCTTGGTTGAGAGGGAGGATATGAATTCCTCGGTTGGGAGGGAGTGTTGATATGTGGCATCATGGACTGTGAGTGAGATGCAGATATGTATCATGATAGTACAACTTAGATATGGTCATACAACTTAGAGATGATTCTTGCATCATGCTAGTTATGATCATGCTAGTACATCTTATATATGATACAAATGGTTGGAGTTGTGGATGATATAGTGGTCTGAGGTGCATCATGCTAGTAAAACTTAGAGGTGGACATACAACTTGGATATGATGTATTGACATCATGCTAGATATGTTCATGCTAGTACAAGTTAGAGACGATGCTTGTGAGTCACATCATGCTAGATATGGCCATGCTAGTACAACTTAGAGGTGGACATGCAACTTAGATATGATGTATTGACATCATGTTAGATATGTTCATGCTAGTACATCATAGAGACGACCATACATCTTAGAGGTGATGCAGATGGCTCATGTCATGCTAGTTATGATCATGATAGTACATCTTAGATATGGCATACAACTTAGATATGATGCATTGGCATCATGCTAGATATGCTCATTCTAGTACATCTTAGAGATGATCATACAACTTAGAGGTGATACAGAGAGGCATTGGTCTACATCATGCGAGTACATCTTAGATATGGCATACAACTTAGATATGATGCACCTACATCATGCTCATTATGTTCATGCTAGTATGGCTTAGAGATGATGTAGATGATACTCCATATCATGCCAGTACAATATAGATATGATGCATTCACATCATGTTAGTATGGATTAGAGGTGATGTAGCTGATGACATCATTGATGCAGGATGATATCTGATAATATGATTTGATTTTTTTGGAGACTGTATGTCTCTGGAAAATAGTTGTATTCTACTGTGGTGGATGTGCTTCACTAGTAGTGATTGTGTGTCACTGGTTAGTATTTGTGTGCTACTAGGAGTGGTTGTGTACCACTGGACAATAGTTGTGTACTACTATGGATCGACAATGTTGTAATATATTGGATGGAATTGTAGTAACTGTGTATTACTACTGGATTTCCATAGAGATTATCAGTAGTTTTGAAGGTGTTTCCTAGGATGGTGTGCCAACCAATGGAGGTGATTTCCAGCTAGATGGATAGTGATAAGATGCAGAGACATTGATCTACATCATGTAAGTACATATTAGAGATGGTGCATTGACACCATGATAGTACATATTAGAGATGATGTAGATGGTACTCCACATCATGCTAGATGTGATCATGCTAGTACATCTTAGATATTATGTAGCGTACCATGAAATTAGATATGAGCATACAACTTAGAGATGATGTCATGGAGAGGATGGTTCTTGGAGCCATTGAGGACATTTAACATATGTTGATACAATAATTTTTCTAGGACGTATCTATGGATTAGAAGAATGGTCCTTGTATCATTCTACTGAGTGAGTGACTTATTCAACATCATGCCTGATTACTTAGATGGAGTATGGACTCGAGAGATGATGCAGTTGATGCTATCGGATGACACTTATATTGGTGATGTTACTCGTGAGTTGATCTATGTGATCCTAATATAGCTTGTGTGGCTATGATGATGCTACTTGTTAATACCTCCCTAGCTAGGAGGGAGTGTTGATATTATGGTAGTTTTGGAGGTATTAACCTCCATGTGTAACCTTTGGCTAGAATAAAATATTTCAGAAGCAAGAGAAACCCTAAACATATGTTTAGAAACACTAGAAGACAAGTCGACTCAGTAAAATAATTAATATTAAAGTATTAGATTATAAAAGAATAAGTCAGCCCATAAAAGTGACAATAACCACTATAAATAAGATATTATCTAGCTCATTTGTACACACACACTTCACACACTCTCTCAGTCAAGTCTGGCGCAAGTTTGGAGTTGCAGCTGCAAGGATGGAAGGTGGATCTTCTGGGATGGTTCTTGGTCTCTCTCTCTAGCGCCATCTATCCTAAGATGTGTGACATATCCTCTAGTATATTTTGGTAGTGTTATTGGTAATATTTCTTGGTGGTATTCTTGGTAAGTGAAACTACAACTGCAACTGCTGCAGTGGAGTATCATTCTTGTTCTGTGGCTCTGGGAATTTCTTTTTGGTGAGATATCGTTGGAGAAAGATGAGCTCTCTTGGTTATCTATTGGTTCTAGTGTTGCTTCCAGAATCATTCTATCTAGAAAAAATTATGGTGCTCGGGGTTGGCTGTGTGCCTATGGTTGGATGACAATAATGATATTTTCTATGGTAAAATGAGCATATCGAATATTTTAACATAGTCTCCCCCTGTCTTTGACATGAATGAAAAAAATATTTATAACATTATTAAGGAGGCTCTATTAACCTTACATTGCATCATTTTTGTATAAGGTTACTTCAAGAAGGATTGGATTTGTTTTATCATGCTTTAATTCAATTTTACGGTGGGGTAAATTGTTTTAGGGATAAATTTGTTTTTAGTAGATTAAACTAGGTAGATTCAATTATGTTTTTAGTAAGTTTATTTCTATACTTTGGTTCAACAACTTAAACCTATATCACTTGTATTTTCATACTTTAATTATAGGTTTCCTTGTTGTCAATATAAGTAGAATAAGTCCTTTGGTTCACATGGTCTTATCAATTATGTTTTGCAACTTTCCTTCAATTAAATTGCATATTTCCTTTATGTAATGTTGAATTACTTGTTAGTCATTTCATTTGTTGAATTAACCCTTGCAATCCTAGGACGAACATGTCTCCTCCTTCTTACATAGGTGCATGTATTAATTTTTCACATATAGTGCACAATACCTCTTAAGTTTATATGAACCTTGGGTTGACAATCTAAAGTAAGCAATTGGGGAAGTTCAAAATTGTTGTTGTAATTATTTGGCCCGTCAAATGCTTAAGTGGGTTCACTAGGTCCCTTGTCTCCAACCCTTTGTTGTTAATTTGACTCATTTTGACCCCTTGGGGAACATATTTGGGGCATTCTCTAAGTTCATGGGTTTAGTTGGGGGTGAAAACCCCTCAACCTAAGTCCATGGTCACTTATAATGCCTTAAAATAGGTCCATAGCCACCCAAACCCATTTGGGACTTGATATTTACAAAGTAAACTTCAGTCAAACCACTTAAATATTCTTGATCTATTGGCAGTAACCATAACACATATTCATTTTCAATACTATGACTGCCAATCTAAAAGTTGTGTAATAGAGGATACTTTTGTTCTTAAAAATCTACAGTGTTATAGAAATTTTTCCACACCCTATGCATCATGCTTTGGTGGCCTACACTTTCCCTCTACAGACTCAGCTTCCCAATTTTTCTCAGTTAAAAGTCAAAAATTCAAAATTTTGTACATATACGTGGGCTACAATTATACAACTTGTGTATACACAGGTTGCTCGATTACAACTCGTGTACATCGGGTTTTGTGCTCAAAATTAAAATATTTTTGATTTTCCATGCCAAGTCATGGGATACATGATCCTTGGCCTTTCATATGCTAGAAACACTCTGATTAGACCCTTCATTTCCCTTTGGAGGCTATAAATTGAGCCATATACAAGTCTTGAAAAGAGAAGAAAAAGTTGAGAGCAAGTACACTCTAGAGAAATTTTTCCTCATATTATATCGTTGAGTCTGCATCCCTTAGTCCTTTAAGTCAAAACTCTCCTTATGTTCATCCCCCAATATATTCCTATCCTGTGAAGGAGGAACCCAATTACTCCTAGAACTTGCGAGCTTTCCTTGTGGAGGATTGAAGTGGTGAAGGCCCAAATGGAGGGACTTAGTTTCTCAGTTTCGACGAGTCGTTGATACAGGAGGTTGTCACCCATGTACTCCTATTGAATATATTAATATATATACTCTTTTCTCATCTAATTATATGTTGCAAACGTTTATATTATTTTCCATGGGTAAATTTATTATACATGTTAATGGATTATGCTAGTTTACATGATAACATTTCATACATTTTCCGTATGCTTGTGTATCTTGGATGTTGAGGACAAATTGTACGTATTAGGCATTGTATTGTGAGCTCAATGGTGGTCTCCTATGAACGTTCAGAAGAGGTAGTCTCCTAGCCATTCTTTTGTTTACATTTCCATTTATTTAGCATACTTGATATTTGAGTTGATTTTTGGGTGTCGTTCCTTCTGTTGTGGTCCTACCCCAAACCATAGAGATTTATTCCTTGTAACATACAGTAAAATTATAAACAAACCCATAGAATGGATCCCAAAGGTGCAATATGGTAGTTATTTATGACTCGGGTACCCTAATAGCTAATCCAAAATTCTCTTATGACTTGAGGTCACTCCTTTGTCTATATATACATTTCTCTTCTACTTTGTAGGTCTCTTCCACTCATTTGATGTTGAATCTTTTATCTTTGGAAAAAACCTAATATCTAGCTAAACACTTGGGTTAGTTGTTGATATCCTTCCTCAAGACCCTAGGGTTACTTCCACCTCTCACCTATAATTCCTCTACACAGACTCCTTTGTCTAGTGTGATTCCAATATTGCAAGTTTGATTGACTCATCCTAGGGCATGTTCCATGGAATATCTCCACTCATACCTTGGAGGTTTGAACCCTAAGACCTCAAGGGAAGTTCCATCACAACTAGGGAAAGGGAGGTATCATCCCCTCTAAGGGAACTAGGTATATATTTTCCGCATGCTTCATTGATTTATCTTTATAGTAGTAAATCTATTGCTTATTTTTTATATTTCATATATATTTTTGCAACAAAGATCATGGAAAGTCCTATATTGTATGAATTTGGAGCTGAGTGTGTAGGTCATATTGGGATATGGATCACTCTTGGAATATTTCCATGAATCTCCACTTTATCTCAATGAGCTTCAACTTCTACAACAACTAATTACATGTGAATCCTCTTCCTTTTCCTCCTTCCATTTCTAACATTAGTGTTTCTAGCTCACTGAAGGAATTACATATTAAGTAACCCTAGTTAGTTGGCTTGTTTTTCTTTTCCAATTTTCTTGTAAAATCTAATCTTAAATCTAATTTCACCACGCCAATAACCTACAACCATAGGTCATATTAACAATATCTTAAGATCCTGATTAATCTAGTGGTTTTCCCTCTCATTTTTATATATTTTTTTTCCTACCATAGGGTTTCTCGATCTATCCCTAAAGTCGGATGGCAACTCCACTCTCCTCTCTTCCCATTTTAGTAGTGTGGGTGAGCTTGGATGGTATTCCATCCCTACACTCATATTATGTGTGGTAATACAAATGTGTTCATTTTCTATAAAGTTCATTAACTAGAGAAATTTGTTATCACAACACATTGACACATGTTAAGAGATGAAACAAGGATACATGCATAATGTTGTTTATGAACACAGATTTCATATTCCATGTGTACTATAATTATCAATAAAGGTTTCAAAATCAAGGAAAGAGGAGAGGGACATATCTAAAACAAATAGGAATAAGATTACAATTAATTATAATCAAATACATTGGTTGCTTGGTAGTAACATGTCCTTCTTGCATGCGCATCCCTTCTTGGGAATTTTCTAGATATTGAACATGCCTCAGGGTGATTTCATAGGATAAATTTATCAAGGAAGACATGATCTTTGATTTCTTTTCAAGAATTGTGATTTGGCCATTACATCATCAACCTTCCATTTTTTGGTGTTTTTGATAATCATAGGACTCTCGTGCATTGTGTTTTGTAAGGAATATTTCCACGAATCACTCAAGAAAGAGTTTATATCTTTCCCATCTCTCCTCATGATATTTATTATAGTATTTATGTTTTGATTTTCTTTTGGTTTTAAGGTTGAACAAGAGAGTTGTGCCATTTTATTTTGTTATCAAAAAATTGATTTTATTAAATATAAACATGGCGAGTGTCAATTATCATGTAGACATGAGATTAATAAGAATGAAATTGTGTTAATGGCTATAGTCATATCATAATTATTATACTTGTTCACTTCTGTCTATTTAGAAAAACAATCTATTATACTTATTTTGTTTCACTGTAGGAGGTAACTATGGAAGTTACTAAAGTTGTGCTTATTTTTCAATTAGGATGATCTTGAGCACTACAACATCTAGTGAATATTGTTTCTTCATATTGCTAGGAATTGCCCTAAAACTTGTATCTATAAAAATCAATAGCAACCAATTTATTTAATAAAATAAATGTTTTCCGAAATAATACTAATAGATATAACAAATCAATTCTAATTATAGTGGCAATAGGTAAACCAAATTTTATATTAACTATGGTTTATTGTCTTTTTCATAATAAAAGTCATGACCTACTTGAAACGAGGTTTGACTTGATATGTTTTCATCCCATAAATATTGTCATGATGACATACACGATCCCATAAGAAACGAAAGATTGAGCAAGGGATTGTTATGCAATTATGTAGATGAGCATATTAATGCTCCAATAAGATGATAATGTAATGTTTTCTTTGATAATTATGGCTATATTTTCAGATATTTCACATCTTGTAAACATTGTTATTAATTGTTGTATTAGTAATGTTTTCATTTCATTGAATTCGAACTTAGTTTCCCATAACCTAGTAATAAAACTAAATTTCAACTCAATTTTCTAGTGAGATGTTGTAAACAAAATATACATGTCTAACATAACATGTCTAGTAATATGAAGAATATGTTGAACTTATGCTTATACTGAGGGGGGGTGAATCAGTATAAGATATTTTTTACTTTATTTAACCATCCAACAATCATTCATTATCTAAGAAACAATAATCACATATAAACTCAAATCACAATGCACAAATTTTAACATGGAAACCCAATTGGGAGAAAACCATAAAACTTGTCTTTATAAATGTTTGTAGGCACCAACCTACTAGAGACACCAATATCCTTAATTGAGCACCAACTCAGCAAGATATAGGACCAACCTACTTGAGACACCAATCTCCTCAACTAATCACCAACTCAACAAGATATTGTGTATTCACCAACCTACTGTTTAGACACCAATCAACTCAATTGAGCACCAACTCAATAAGACCTATATAGACACCAACATAAGATCATCATACACATAGTACCTCTAACTTCACTTGCATGCTTCATACCACAAACAAACCTTCAAACCCTTATCACATTTAGCATTCATTCCCTGGCAATCCTCATAACATCATTTCCAAAATATGATCCTAGACTGTAGCATCACAACTAAAAAAAACACACTTTGTAGCATCACAAACCTTTAGTCCTTCATATCGCACCTTAAGAACAATAAAACCCCAAGAAAACACCTCAGACTTATATTGCACACCTTTATATCCCAAACAGACTTCCCAAGTCCTCTAGTGCACCTCAGATCTCTTCTGTGCACCTCAAACTTGATCTCTTGATTGGATGATATTCAAATGCGCACATCTATCCTGTATTTATAGTATGCATGTCCTCACTTTTAGGGCCCACCTAAATTTTCTATCTGGTTTGTTGGATGGAAAAATACATATCTCCCCATTCCTAATGAGTTAGAGGGAATGCCATATACCGTTGGAAAGGTATTTGAATGGTATTTCCAACCATATAACCTATTCTCCCATTTGAGATAGGTATATAGAGTAAAAATTCCATCAAATATAGGGTATCCAAATTGAGCATCAAAAATCCAAAACCAAATTTTCCAACAATCTACATATTTCAATCTTTATCTTGGACATTTGTAGTCTCCCCATGTCTTTGACATCAATGAAAAAAATATTTCCAAAAATCTCCCCCTTTGTTATTGATGTAAACCCTTAGTAAATTATGATACTTCCCTTGTCTGCAACTTTCCTTGTGTCTACAATTCTTCCTCTATCTACAACTTCTCCACCTTTGACATCAATGGAAAGGGTTTCTCCCCCTGAGCTTGTGTTTCCCTTTATTGATGAGATGAGAGAGATATCACTCCCATACAAAAAATTTCTCCTTTGAATTCATTGAGTATATATACATTTCTTAAGGTTTCATTTGCATTTTCCACTAATCTTCTTGAAGCTTCTTTCCTTATCTCACACCCTTTATAATGAAATGTGAGGTTGTAACCTTGATCACACATTTGACTGACACTTAAAATATTATGCTTGAATCCTTAAACATACAATACATTATGTTTCTTTGTATTTCCATTATTAAGACTAATAGTACCTTTTCCAACTATCCTTGCAGAAGCATTATCTCCAAAAGTAACACATCCTCCTTTGTCTTCCTTTAAGGTGAGAAAATTGGTCTGGTTCCTTATCACGTGTTTTGGACATCCACTGTCAATGCACCATTGGTTCCATTTATTTTGATCATAAAGTGCAAGTCCATATTCTTCCTTCTTTGGTTCTTCTTGATTCCTTTTCCACACCCTAGTGTATTCTTCTCTATGCTTGGTAAGAACACATTCTTCCTTGTTTTGTTTATGAGGTATGACTATGTTGCTTCTACAATAACGTGTTATTTTCCCATATTTATTTCACTTATATCATTCAGTGTTGTAATAAAGTAGAGGAGAAAATGGAATGTAGTTTCTATTAGCAAACCCATGAGAACTTCTGGTTCTGTTGCTCACATAATCATCCTTTGAGGTTTTGTAAGAATCTCTATTTCTATCTCCCATGTGATCACTTCTTGCATAATCTCTACAATATAGTGCTTTATGACCAAAATTATTGCAAGAAAAACAATAGCCAAGAAATATATTTTGGTACTGGTTTGTGCAAGGTCTTCTCGGTGGAATAACTCTTCTAAACTCATTCTTGTGGAAAGAACCGGAATTCTGCCTAGTCATCATTTCCTTTCCTACTATTTCTTTCATTGTTTATGGAGATTTTAAGAATATTGGAATAGATTTTAGGCTTTTCTTCATTTTCCTTTTTTGATGGCTTTGTGACCTTAGTGCTTGCATCTCCCTCGAGGATCTTTTGTTTTTCATTGTAGCCAAGACCTATTTTGATGAATGTTGACCTTTGGAATTTGAGGATCTAATTTAAAATTTCACTTCTCTTTTCAAACTTCAACTGAGCATTGGACTTCTTCGATTCCTCCTTTAATGAGACAACTTCAGAATCTAACATCTCATAGGTTTATTCCTTTTCTTTGAGCTAAATTTTCAATGCTTCTATCCATTTTTCTTCTTCTAGTTGAATCTCCAGGCTAATAATTATCTTCTCTTATTCTTCAAGATCATGATCCTTCTTTTCATGTTTCTACAATTTCTCCTTTCTCTTTATATTCTTTTTCCTAAGCCTGTCTATTTATTCTAAGGCACTAATGAGTTATTCTTCAATATCTTCTTCTTAATATGGATTTTCTTTATGATTATCTTCATTTTCGTCATCAGTAGGCTTTGTTTCCATGGTTATGGAGAGAGATTTTTCTTCATAATCACTATATTCCCTTTTTGTATATGGAAACTTAGTAGAAAAATATCCTATTCTACCATAATTAAAGCATTTTAAGGGTATCTCCTTTGTATTTTCTAGGTCCTCCTGTTAGTTTTCACACACATTGTGCTTCTTCTGTCCCTGATTCACAGATGGAAAAATCACCATATCTCTCTTCATAAATGTTTTGTATATTGTTCTGAATTTGTTTAGGTGATGTACACTTCATTACCTTGACAATCTTAGAATATGACAGGCCACTCAAGATGACATATATTGCTTTTGCATTGTTTTCACTTGACACCTTCCCAACTTCATTTATATAACCTATTGTGGCCAATTCCCAAATACCAAACCCAAGGGAATTCAAATAGACATTCTTCTTCTTAATATGGCTTTTCTTTATGATTATCTTCATTTTCTTCATCAACAAGATTTGTTTCCATGGTTATGGAGATATATTCTTCTTCATCATCATTATATTACCTTTCTGCATATGGACACTTAGCAACAAAATATCCTATTCTACCACAATTAAAGCATTTTAAGGGTAGTTCCTTTGTATTTTCCAGGTCCTCCTATTAGCTTTCTCACAAAGTGTGCTTCTTCTGTCCCTAATTCATGGCTGGAAAAATAACCATATTTCTCTTCATAATTTTTTTGTAGCTTGTCCCAAATATGTTTAGTTGATGTACACTTCATTACCTTGACAATCTTAGAATATGATAGGCCACTCAAGATGACATATATTTCTTTTTCATTGTTTTCACTTGACTCCTTCCTAGATTCATCTATATAACATGTTGTGGCCAATTCCTAAATACAAAACCGAAGGGAATTCAAATATGTATTCATTCTTATACTCCATGATGCATAGTTTGTTTCATCGAACAAAGGAGCTCTGTTTATAGGGAGACCTTCTTTACAATCCATATGTGCTCAAGATATTCCTTCTAGTGGTTAACATGTTTCTAAAGGAACTTTCTCTGATACCAATTGTTGAAATTATGATTATACTAAGGGGGGGTGAATCAATATAAGATACATTTTACTTTATTTAACCATTCATCAATCATTCATTAGTTGAGAAACAATAACCACATATAAATTCAAATCACAATGCACACAGTTTAACATAGAAACCCAATTGGGAGAAAACCGTAAAACTTGTCTTTATAAATGTTTGTAGGCACCAACCTACTGTTACAAATATTGTAGGCACCAACCTACTAGAGACACCAGTATCCTTAACTGAGCACCAAATAAAAAATATGTATACACCAACCAACTAGAGAAACCAATCTCCTCAACTAAGCACCAACCTATTGGAGACACCAATCTCCTCAGTTGAGCACCAACTTAGTAAGACCTGTATAGACACCAACATAAGATTCTCATACACATAATACCTCTGACTTCACTTGCATGCTTCATACCACAAACAAACCTTCAAACCCTAGTCACATTTAGCCTTCATTCCCTAATGAGCCTCATAACATCATTTCCAAAATATGATACCAAATTGTAGCATCACAACTCAAAACATTGCACTTTGCAGCATCACAGACCTTCAATCCTTCATAGCGAACCTTAAGAGCAATAAAACTCCAATAAAACCCCTCAAACTTCTCTTTCACACCTTTAGATCCCAAATAAACTCCCTTTCTCCTCTATTGCACCTCATATCTCTTATACACACCTTAAACTTGATCTCTTTCTTGGATTCTTTTCAAATGCACACATATATCATGTATTTATAGTATATTTTTCCTCACTTTTAGGTTCGACCTATAAATATTGGCTTAGCCGACCTAAATTTTATGGCTGGGTTGTCGGACAGAAAAATTCATATATCCTCATTCCTAAAGAGTTAATTGTTGATTAAGGTTGGTTGTCATTGATGTCCACCCTTGAAGAAAGCCTAGTAGCACAAAGGTTTGGGTAATGGACCCAAGTTTGTTTGATGTAAAGATGACTCATTATTTTCTTGTCATTGTTGATAATAAGTACAAATGGATGAACTCCAAAGTGGTCCCCTTATGGTGAAAGCCCTCACGGGAAGACACTTTGCAGATTGAGTTATCCTAGAAGTATGGTTAGAGAACCCATGCTTATTTGTGAAATAATGAGATGAAGGTCAGTGAATTTGTTAGTGAAATTATCCTAGATGGATAGTTCTTTTCATGCCATTTCCGGTGGTATGTGGAACGTCACATAACTCCTCACAGTTAGAGAGTTATGGCCATGAGAAGTTGGAGAACCTAGGTTTGGGTAATGGACCCAAGTTTGTTTGATGGATAATGGTATGAGTTTTGATATATTTGTAGGTAATACTATTCTATATGGATATTACATGTCATTCCATTTTTGGTGGTATGGGGAACATCACATAACTCCTCACGGTTTGAGAGTTATGACCTTACGAAGTTGGAGGACCCTCATATGTCATCTAGAAGCCTCAAAAGGTCAAATTAGTCAAAGTGGTTTAAGAGATTTTAGAAGGTAAATAATAAAATGAAGTG
>WSFP011462636.1:0-18705 GCA_009831015.1 Picea engelmannii
CTACCTCCCACCCATCTCCATGAGTTTTTGATAGATTATATGTGTGTTTATACTCATTGTTATTATGTGTTGGACTTATCTTTGTTGTTTCACATGATTAAGCACAGGGGGAGATATCTTGATGAAATGATGAACAAGTGGTTGCATTGGTTGTATGACTTCACCTGACATCACCTATCATCGGATCTTCAAGGCCCCAAGGCCCCAAGTAAGTAGGTAGGTCATCTTTCTTTCCCCCACATTTGCATCTTGATTGATCATATTATTTTAGATGCATTTCATTTTCATTTTTCTTTACTTGCATATTGATTTCATGCTTAACTTAGAGATGTTTGAAAAAATCTCAAATTTTTTCTTTTCTAGATTAGTTTTCATTTTGGATTTCTATATATATATGGATGGAGGGTGATAGCACCACCCTAGATGCTCTGATCCATTTGTCTCAGTTTTTGGCAAGCACAAGTCTACCAGGAGATGGATGTGATTCTCATGCACTCTACAGCGAGCACATGTCCCCAAGTAGGAGCCAGATGTTATCCCCATTTTGTGGATAATTAACGAGACTATGTCTCGAGGCCCTCAGGTTGCAAATATGAAGTATTAAGAGACTACATGACTAGAAGTATCCTTTTTCACAGTTGGAGACCCTTCTCACCACCACAGAGGTCGCAAAGTTTCAAATGGAATCCACCACATCAACTGGCTTCTGGAAGGTAGTGGGCCTTTCTCCATGAGGTACAAGTCAGTATTATGGTGAGCATTATTTCAATATTGCATTTAAGTATGTTGTATCTTATATTTCTCTACATTTCATGATATATGCTTGGACATTATGCCTTTTTCCCAACTTCACCTTGGTGGTTGACATTGTGCCCTAGTAAGTGGTCTTCCTTGGGGATGGGTTTGCTACTAGGAACTCCCTTGAAGATCCATCGTATTGTTCCCGACCATACTTACCAATTTCCATCACTATTTCCCCCCATTTCCTTATCTCTTGGGATTTTAGGGTGTATTGACCCAAGAAGGGATTTTCCCTCATTCTATGGGAAGAAGGGGTTGAAGGCCCCGAAGGATTGATGTTGGGTAAAAGATAAAATCCTATGCATGAACCTTCTAGGTGCTTCGCTCATGGATCACCCAAGAAAGCAATGAAATGCTTATCTTTGAGAGAAGGGGGACCCACCATAAAATATGATAAAGAATGCTTAAAAGGTTAGTTGGAGGATGGGAGGTCTCATCACGATCTGGCCTATCATTTCCATAAATATATAGTGGTATGACATTACCATCATCTGGTCACCAAGCCAGGGTAATGGCTCTCAATTGCATGGTTGAGAGAAAGGGGGTCTCATCACGAGCCAACCTTCTCATATCCACTAGGTTTTTGTGGGTGACATTCCCATTATCTGGACACCACGCTAGGGCAGTGGCCTTCAACCTTTCCTTAAAATTATGAAAGAATGGAAAAATAATGGGCTTGGAAAAAGTGCATTGCGGTTGAAGGTACCACACACCCTCTACAAAGGCACCAATAAATGAGACACTAGGACCTCTTGTATTTCATGAGCCCTATGCCCATTGAGTCTTGACCCCAACCACTTCACCCACTTTACATGGTTTAGAGAGGGATCACTTGGAAACTCTCCTTTATCTAGGGCAATATCTACCCAATATGACACATCGTCAACCCTCCCATATCAAGCTTGACAAGTCACATAATGTCTTTGAGAAATTAATTGTTTGACATAGTGATCTTTGGTGCACATGCTTAGGTGTCATATTTATTGATTGGATTCACCTATCATGATGTTATGACTTGAGATCCTTGGAAGGAGTGCTTATTTTTCTTTGCAATACCTAGTTGGTGGAAACTTTTGGAAGAACAAGCCTAGCTTGGGCTTCCATGGGGCTCGAAGCCCACAGGTGGATGCTAAGGGCCCACATACTGGATGAGAAATATCAAACTTGGAATGCCTTAAATATGACTTGAACGACATAACCTAGCCCCCACATGCCAAATGTTTTTCCTAGGAGAAGCAAAACGTCACTTCTAGAGGCATGACATCACCTAGGGAGGTTAGCGTTTGGTGGTGTGGTTGATGCATTGGCACTTGGACATTTTGATGAGAATTGGGCTTTGACCATGAAGGAAGTGACTTGGATACTTGACATGTGTCTTTGGCAAGGCTATCCACCCTCCTCCTACACCAACGACTTGCTTCTAGTGCCAAAACATCCCCTAAAGGGGTGACGTCCTTCTAAAATTAGGGTTTTCTTATGTGCAAAAGTGAATTTTAAATGACTTGTTTAATATTACTTTGTTAAGGGGGAAATATTAGGGTTGTTGACCCGTATTCTTTTGGTTTACCCCTAATTATGTGGACAAGTTACCTTAGTGACATTTTGTATAAATAAGAGATCATAAGATCTCACTATAAAAATAAATCTCCCTCTTGTGAGAAGTACTTGGTCTGAAATTTTCACTACCTTTGGAAAATTGTCTTTGTTGTGCTCTTGTTTATGCTTATCTCTTGATGTATGGTTGATGGAAGTGATGTGCTAGCCTTGGAAGGATTCTCTCTTGTTATTGTGGTGGATTCTCTTATCATTTTCCTTGAATTGGTATGGTCTTTACTTTCATGCTATCATTTGTTTCAATTCAAGGTTATTGTGATAAGTTCTAGGTGTGAAGTATAAGGGCATAGACCCCCACCATAGTCTCCATCATTTTATGTTATGTGTTATTGGTTAAACAAGGGTTTGCTAAGAGAAGTATAAGGGCATACACCCTCTTAGCTTAAACCCTAGCTAGAGAAACTTGCCTTGGGGAGTAAGAGGATTTACAACCCCAAGGATGTAGCTTCTCTAGCTCTTTTTTTGCATGACCCCATTAACCCAATTATTAAGAGCACTAGTCATTTATTTGATGCATTGAAGAAACAAAATTATTGCCTTGGAAAACGTGATTTTACAAGTTTTAATTCTCTTTCTTTGGGGAAGTGTTCCTTGAGCCTTTGGTTCTCCTTCCCCATTGAGGCAACTCCTTTCAACCACTAAAAATTGCTTCTTTAATAGACACTAACCTACAGCCATTAGGGTTGCACTAACCCTAGGTAACTAACCCTAACTACTAACCCTAGACTAGGCCTAAATTTCTGCCCTAACCCTCTACTAACATAGGCGCACCCTTTGAGCCAATTACAAGTGATTTGTGTCGGATAATTTTTCTGATATAGGGCTTGGTTTTCTACAGCCATAAGGCTGATAACATAACTACAGAAACCCTAATATAAAGTCACTTATAACTTGTGCTTTAACCATCAAAGTTTGTTAAAATTTTGCCAACTTGTTCTACTTGGTTTAAGGCAATTCTTGGGTGGTTTTCTTTATGAATTTCAGTGGCTGATTTTACTGTTGTTGTAACAAATTTTCTACATCCATAAGGCTGATAATATCTCTGCAGTAAGATTTTGTTTCAGCCTTGTCATTTGTGCTAAAGTTGTTTCTTAATCGTTGGTGAGTTGAGTTAGCTTTCACTAGCTTTATCTCTTGTTTATTTATCACATACTTAGCACTTATTTTGCATCCTTTGTTATCTTTATTGAGCTGATATATATCATTTATTTTTGCCTCAAATTAGGGATAGAAATCTTAACTTTCTTTTCCAACTGACATATTACATTATATGCTTGGTTTTCCTTGTGTCTCAGGCAAGTATTTACACTTGGTAGGTCACTCAACTCATTTGGAAACCCTTAAACCTTCCCAAGACTTCATTCCAAGACCTTCATACCATTTAAATTTGAATTCTAGGGACTTCATCTCCCTTTTCATCTTTCTTTGTCTCATTCCCCCTAGGGTCACCGGGATTCCCCCCTCGAGGTGACTACCTCACCTCTAAAGTGACGGGGACACCTGCCTAAGGTGACAGTGTGTAGGTGACCTCTTAGTTGTCTCCATGCACCACTAAATTGTCAAAGGAAAAAAATATTCCCTACCAAAGGTGAAAGACTGCCCACAAATTTGGTGAATAAACCCCCCCAAAATACATTTTGGGAGATTCACCCCAAAAACCCCTAATATGTGGACCCACAATCATGTAAATAATATAACACATACCCAACAAGTTGAATGGGAAGATTAGTGCCTGGACTTTATTGGGCTATGGGGTCATGCATGCAACTTTAGAGAGTGATTTTTCATTTAGATCTATGGTTGGTTTGGCTATAAACTACAACCTTTTGGCAGCCCTAGAATTGGAAAACAAGGAATTACAAGTAAATGGAAGGGAAGGAACTCTATGGTGATCTCCACAACCAAATCGACCCAAGAGTGGCCTTATCTAAGGATTGAGACTATGCATTCACTCACAAAAGGATATCTAGGGAATAAGTTTATATTCCTTAAGACAAAGTAACAAGGAAAGTTTAGATTTACCTCCTCCAACGTAGAAAGGCTACTCCTCTACGTCTCTAGGTCGAATTTGACAATCCACACCTGGAAGAAAATGCTACTAATATGGTCCAATAATGTTCACCACACATATAGCTAAGTTTTATATACACTTCCACAAGAATGTTAGGCAAGAACAAGAGAAAAATTATATTCCAATAGCTTCCAACAACTTTGCAATGAGGAGGAGCCTCTTATTTATAGATCAAGAGCTCAACAACCTCCATAATAAAATATCATTAGATATCTAACTAACCCTAGATCTATGCTCAAAATAATAATGTCCTCTAACTAATTAGATAGGATCGAGTCAACAACAATATAATATAGTAGAGTAATGCCACATGTACAATAAAATAAAATAGATGGCCCAACAAAGTGGATGCCCTCCTCAAGATAGCAATAGATAGTTAAATCGATAGAAAATACCCTCCTCTAGGGGGTTGACCTAGTCAAAATACAATAAGAACTCATGAACATACTCTAATAACCTCCTCATGTGTGGATCTAAGCCAGAAGGAGGGTCATCCCCTCAAAATTCTCCAAGATGATCTCAACCAACTCACATGTGAGATATGTGCTAAGAAAGAGGGTCTCTCTCCCAAAAATGCTCCAACATCCCCTCAAGAGATGAAAATAAGTGGAATAATGGGCAAGTGTGGCTCAGGATGATGTGTCCATGTTCTAAGAATAAATTTAACCTCATGAAGAAGGTGGAAGGCCCAAACATGTGGCTCAAGATGTTGTGGAACCTTTGTCAAAGTTCAATGTCAATATCACAATTCCCTAAGTAGACACAACATTGAATGTCGACATCACAATTCCCTAGGCAGTCACAATGCCCTAGCCATAATGTCACAATTCCCAAGGCAAGCACATCGATCCTAGTGCAAGTACACAACCCTCAAGGAAAGTATACAAATATCAAGGTAGAGATGAAAATCTTGAAGCAAGTACATGGATCCCAATGCAAGGATGCCTACTCATAGTGATGAGTCATGCCTTGATATACATGTCATTAGGTGGAAATCATTAAGTAAAATTTTCTAATTTTTCGATATCTCATTTAATTTTTATCATTTGCTAAGTTTAACCATGGTAGGGACAACATTAACCTTTATTACATGCGACAAATCATAAGACCAAGAAGAATTTCCTAGGACACTACAATGGATGTGACATTAGGGAAAAGGAGAAATTCATGAATTGACCCTAATAACTGCATAAGATGGTGTATAGGTATTCTTTTACTATCTTTCAAGAGATGGGAGTTATGATTTTCATTCTACATGAGTGCATGTAGGGAGGGAGCACTTAATTTTGAGTTACCATTCCTCATGCTTTGTTTCAAACCCCTTTTTTGTATTTTTCTTTATTTGCTTGGTCCCATTTTTGTTTAGATTTATATTTTAAAAGCTTGGGACTAGGGAGAGATGGGATTTTAGGCAAAGGTGGCATGATTAAAGTTTTATAACTCTAACTTTTTTCCTTGGCTGCATCAGCCTTGAGCTTTATAGTTCTTTTGATTTGTTTGGAGTTTGCATACATGGGATTTTTTCTTTCCTTTCTTTGGACCTAGCTACATGACATATGATAGGTCAACCATGAACTAGAAAATGATGAACGTGTGTGGAAATGATGGGAAGGTGATAAGGTGTGAAAAATGGTTAGGGAATGTGGACATGCTACACCCTGACTCAAAATGTTACAACTCTTATCTAAAGGAGAATTATGACCCACCGTTGTATCACTAAGAAAAAGACAAGAATTTAGAGTGTTATAGGAAACATATAGAAAACAATATCACCACATACAAGCAAGAACCAATACATCAAGCATAATCATGAAACCATAGTAAGGAATTGAAATAATGGGATGCCATCATCATGTGTATGAAAACATAGTGTTCCATTTGCATGCCAAAATCAATTGAACTGTCCACAAGACACTTGAACACTGGTATGCATTCTGGAATCAATTGAGCAAGTCCACTATGTGAAGGAGGTCATCATGTACCAAACATCTATGAAATATTTCATCAACCATGTGCTTTGAATGACCAATCTGAAGAGCTCACATCAAGAGTGAACTAGAACATCATGCCATTGTAAGAGTTGTGCTTATACTAAAATTCATATCACATGATGAAAATCACAAGATTACCCCTCATACAAAAAGAGGGGTAAAAATCGGCTCCAAATTTGGGACATGTGCTCTTGGAAGGAGAGTACAAGAGAACTCTAGAATCTCGATCAAACCTTAAATATGCATCCATCATCAAAGCCTATTAACACTCGACATTAGGAAGATTTATACAACAAAAATGGGGGGAAATGATCACCTTGGTCCACCATAAATAAAATTGAAGCAAATTTAATGCATGAAATCAAAATTAATCTAAAAACGACATGAACTAAAATATCAAAACTAATGCACAAAAATCAGCTACTATTCCAAGGAATAATTTCAAATATCAAAGAAAAACATGGAAAAGGAGACACACAACTATCCTAAACTATTGTTGGAATGATTTTATTCCTTCCTAATCCTATAGGACTAACTTGGCACTAAGTGCCACTAGAAAATTATTACTTTAGAATTTGTTCTTTCATAGATAGTGGCAGCATTTCTCTATCCAAGTAACTAAGGTGGAAAGAATTTGCACCTACTATATTTTCAACCAGATAAGGCCCAAAACATAATGAATCAAATTTCCCATGTTTCTTAGGCTTCTCATTTTTGTTATTCCACATCAAAACCGAGTCTCCTTTATGGAAATATTTTTCGCAAGCCCTTTTATCAAAATCTTTATTAACCTTACCTTGATTCGCTATAAGATTTCAAATGCCCTTCGTCGGTTTTTATCTAACTCCACAAGTTGATTTATCCTTGCTTGAACTGCTTCATCTTTAATGGTGAGATCATATAACAAGTGGTATATTGGGATATTTAAATGGACTGGCAATGTGACCTCCATCCCGTACACCAACTCAAATGGGATTTTCCATGTAGACTGTCTCTTTGTGATTCTATCTACCCATAAAACATACTGAATTTTATTGTCCCAACTTTTCTTGTTGTCTCCTACAATTTTCTTAATGATGACCATTAAATTTTATTGCTTGACTTGGCCAAGACATTTCCCCAAGGATAATAATTGGATGAGTGAGACAATAAAATTCCAACTGAAACAAAACATGGACAACTCCACCAAATTGAAGATCTTGACATTGTCAATTGTGATTTTGGTTGAGACACCAAACCTTGTGATGATTCTTTCTTTTAGGAACTCCTTTACCACAATGTTCATTGTTCTCTTTGTGGCAATAGATTCAACCCACCTAGTGAAGTAATCAGTGGCTATGAGTATCCACTTAAATCCATTACTTAAGTTTTCTTTGAACTCTTCGATGAAATTTAGGCACCATTATTGGAAGGGTGCCTCCATTGCAATTGGTTGCAAGGGTAAGGCTTGTAGATATTGTTTCCTATAAATAGTTGGCACTATTGACATGCTCTAACAAATCTATGGAAATAAGTAAATATTGTTGGGAAATCATACCTTGCCCTTAAAATCTTGTGTGTCATGTTTCATCCAGTGTGATGTCCACCACATAATCCTATATGTAATTCTTCCATTAGTTTTTGGTCCTCTTCATTGTCAACACACCACAAAACAAGGCCATCCAAATTTTTCCAACCAAGGCCACCTTATATGATACAATACTTTGATGCTTTCAACCTCAAGTCCCTTCTCTTATGATATACAAGGTGGTCTAGACATGTTAAGTTCTTTAGGTAGTAAATAATTTATGTATACCACTCGTGCCTCTCTAGCTCATCTAAAACTATAATGACCATTTTAGGGATTTTTCTTTAGTACTCACATTCATTTCTCTCTCATTCCCCTTTGCGAGCATCCTAGATAGACCTTATCCTTTTACCAATTTCATGGGATTTATCTCCATGTCATACTTCTAGATTCTAGATACCGATTTACCACAAATATATAGGCAATCTTATTGACTTAATATATCCTTTACGGCTGCATTAGGGATGTATGCGATAATCCTTGAATATCCTACATAAGGCCTAAAGTACTTCAATTATTGCAATAGATTGTAGGTTGTTTCTCCATTATGGTATACTTTAACTCTGAGTCCCTGAGTTCTTTTCTCATGAATACTATCGGTTGTTCCATCTTTTGATCATTCTTTTGTAGCAAAACACTAGTTATTTGTTCTTCTGAGGAAAAAGAAAATACTTGAAACTCCCTCGAGTATTTTGGACTCACTAAGATCGATGTCATGGCTATATCATTCTTAATAATCTTAAATGCTTTAACACTCTCATCATTCCACTTGAATTCTTGGTCTTTTTGTAGCAAGTTGGAAATAGGATTGGTGATTTTGGCAAAGTTCTCGATAAATCTTCTGATAAATTTGTCTTTCCAAAGAAATATTGAACTACCTTCTTACTTATGGGTGAGGAAATCTATTGGATTGCTTCAATTATCGATGGGTCTATCTTAACTCCTCCACTGGAAACCACATTTATGAGTAATTTTCCTTCATCTACTATGAGACTAACTTCTTAGGGTTTAGGGATATGCCATATTATCTACATCTCTCATTTTTTTCTTCAAATGGCGTACATGATCCCCTATTTCCTTTGAAAATATGGTCAGGTCATCCTGGTAGATCTCTATGATTTTTTATATTAAGTCCCTAAAAGAAAAATGCATGGCCCTCTAAAAGGTTAATCATGCATTCATTAGCCCAAATGGAATCCTGAGATATTTGTATGTTCCCCATGGGGTTGTGAATGTAGTCTTATGAATATCCTCTTCCTTTACCAATACCTAATTGTACCATGAGAAACCATCAAGCATAGACAACATGTTTTCCCTCGTGACTCTCCATAGCAAGTTATCCATGTTCAGCAAGGGGTAGTTCTCCCAAAGGGATAACTGATTGAGATTTTTGAAATCCACACAAAGGTTGATATCACTAGTTTTCTTTCTAACCACCACTAAATTGGTGAGACATGATGAATGTCAAGTACCATCCATGATATTTGCAACAAGCATCTTCTCAAGCTCCTTTTTGATAAGGGAAAGGAGTTTGGGGTTGATTCTCCTCAACTTCCGCCCAAATGGTTTCACATATTCCTTCAATGGGATGGTATGTTGAATGATATCTCACTTGTATGGTTTACGTCATCATATGACCAAGAAAAAACATCCCTATATTCTTAGATAAATTCCTCTGTTTGTTTCTTCTCCTTTGTAAAGTACCCTTTCCAATCTTAATCATCTTAGGACTAGCCTCTTAGCCAATATTGACTTCTATGCAATCCTCAAGAGAGTTTACTTCTTTGTTTTGTTTATACCTATCATGTTGATAAAAAATCCTCTCCAGGGCCACCAAACATTGGAAATTATGTTGTCATCTCATAACTCAACTACCTTTTACTGGCCATCCACATCCTCCTAACTTAACCGATCTTCCTTATTATCAACAAACTCTTCCAAGTCGTTTATGAATCTTATCACTTGAGAATTATCTTGGAAGACTTGCTAATGTTCAATATTATTGGGGATCAAGGGTCTATATGAGATATCCATCTTAGATTCCCATGATGTAAAGGTTTCACGTGACTGAGAAGTGGTCACAACTACAACCAAAGCATCTTCTTGGATATTTTTGTCTCTTGAGATGACCTCAATTGAAAAGGTGAAAATGAGTTTATGATGTCCCACACTGCATGTTTATATGTTTTTATTCTATCATCCCTCACCTTATAATGACCCTTAACTTGTGATACCACCAAATCAGAATGCCCTATAACTTGTAAATCCTTTATTCCCATCTCAACAACCAACTCAAGTCTTAATATAAAGGCCTCATATTCAACAACATTATTGGTGGCCTCAAACTCCAACCTATAAGAAAAAATAATTGTATCACCGAGTGGGGAACTAAAAAAAAATCCTGCACTAATAATTGATTGAGAATGTGCCTTGTTGAAGTACATCTTCCAGATCTCATCACTTACCCTCTTCACTTCTTCTTCTTTAATCTATAAGAGTAATGAATGCAAGAGGATAGTGTAATTACCTATATCATCATCTATTGTACATATGAATTCATTCGTAGGCTCATTTGGGTCTTCTACTTGGAACCTCCTAAATGATTCATTATGCAAAGTAATGAAGGTGCCTTCACAAGTTGTAATGGTTGTATAAGATAGATCCATTTGCAAACAACCACCCAAGTTGTCGGCCCACTTCCTAGATAACAACATCCCCCAATAATCTAGGACATCTATAACAATAGAATCCATTACAACTAAGATGTTTGGATATACAACTAAATTGACATGTAAAACTTTGATTAGGCCAAACACTTTTATCTTTTGGGAGTCCATGGAACACACATTTATATATGTCCGAGTAGTTTTGAGGCCCAAATGTTTCACCACTTTTAATAGCATGACATTGGTCAACGCCCCTAAATCTAACATATAATTTTGTAACAACAAATCATTAATGTAAAAGGGACTATGACAGTCATATTTCGTCCCTTGACTCATTGTCTACAACCATTATGGGAGCATCCTTAGTGGGAGTCTCGTTAACTTCATTGAGTCCCAAAATTTTCTTAACCTTCTCATTTTATGCTAGAATTCTCATAATCTTGACTAGTGGAATTGACACATGGGATTTTGTCAAGTAGGTCTATAGATCAATGTTCATATCAGTACAGGGATTTCCCACAAGACTTTTTGTTGAGCATTCACCAGTGTTTCCTAGGTTGGTTGATTATATTTAGGAAAACTTTGGGGTTCTTGTTGAAGAGTGTTGGTTCCTTGTTGGGTTGGTTTACTTCTTCGTTGATAAGTTATTATCCCATTTTCTTGTATCTTTCTCCTCGTTTCTTCTTTTGAAGGCTTTGGACCAAGGGCCCTAGTGACTATGGAAGCAATAATACTCTTCCCTTTAATTTGTTTCATATGTTCCTCAAACACATTATAGATATTAATTGTGACATTATTCATTGTATCCCTCCATTCACCTACATATTTTTTTGTTCCATCATCCCCACTTGATTCTTCTCTATTGGCTTATTTGATTACATCCCTTGTGTAAAGGCAAGTTTCTTGGTCATGAGGTTCCTCACATGGGTTGCACCAAGGTAACATCTCACGATCCATGATATTGTCATTGTTTAGTGGGACTGGAACTCTTTGGTTACAGTTGAAGTTTGGATTCTAAGGAGATCTCGACCTATCCCATCCACCATTCTCCCTAGGTGGATAACTATTTAGTTGTGATTGTCATTTTAATTGCACAAACCTATTATGAATTGTTGTGTTATGTGTGTAAAGTTGGCTTCCATGCACTTTACGACTTCTATTAAGGTTTTCATATGGTCAAGGGCTAGGTTAGCACTATTTATTTCCCCTTCTTAGGCACATTTTCAAGTTGTATAAGATCTAGATGAACTTGGTGTTAGAAAATATGTGTGATCATTTTACCATAGACAATATAGCAATATTGTCACCCAACCATAGGCACAAAGCCCACCCCCGAGCACCTTAACCTTGACAGACAAAATAATTTTGGAAGCAAATCAATAGCCAACCAAGGTAGCACACCTTTCTCCAAGGCTAGTGCACCAAGCAAGAATAACCAAAGGCCAATCAGAAAGTCCAAACCATAACCAAGAGAAGTCCAAGCCAAAACTGAAATTCAAGTTGCAGCAGTTGTAGCTGTAGGTGCAGTTCCTCTCCAAACTTACACACCACTGGTCTTATGCAGTTGTGAGAGTGAGCATGACAAATGAGCTCTAGCGCCCTCTATTTATACTACTCTATCTCACTTTACTGGGCCAACTTCTCTTTTTGGAGGCTAATAACTCAATATTAATTATTCTAATAAGTTGACTTGTCTTCTAGGGTTATTATCCAAGGCTTTAGAGTTTCTCTTACTTCCTGAAATATTGTAGTCTCATCAAAGCTTACAAGTGGAGGTTAATACCTCCCACAGCTACCATAATATTAACACTCCCTCCTAGCTAGGGAGGTATTAAAAGCAATGTTCTTGAGCACAAACAGACCATTCAATCGGTAGCATCATCATAGCCACATAGGCTATCTCATGATCAAATCATGAGCATCATCATCACTATCCAACTAGATAGTCTCCATGGCAATCAGAACAATTCTATCTAATAGAACACAACTGTGTCTATTCATAGTAGTATACAACTATTATCCAATGGTACACAACCACTCTCAATAGAACATTGCTACCAACCAGTGACACACAGTCACTCTCAGTGGATCACATCCACCACAGTAGCATACAACTACTGTCCAGAGACATACAGTCTCTACAACAATCATATCATTTGATATCAACCTGCATAGATACAAACTGAGTAATCTGGGCCATTCTTCCACTCACATTTGAGAGATCTGAAAGATCATCTTCCCTCAGAAAGTAAAACCTCAGCCATGGGCTATCTAGACTATTCTTCCCAAGTATAGAAGAATAAATGTCTCTGATTTCAGAGCCTGGACCATTCACCTAACTAGGCCATTCCTCCAGCACTAATCATAGTGCAACCTGGAGAGAATGAGTCTGCCCTAGGAAATGCATGTCCCTGATTGTTGAACCTAGACCATTCACCTAACTAGGCCATTCCTCCGACACTAATCACAGTGCAACCTGGAGAGAATGTGTATGCCCTAGGGAATGATTGTTCAAACCATTTCCTAATGGAAATGATTGTCCTGCACCAACCTCCAAAATGGACCATTCTTCAAAATTGCTCACAACTATGAACTTCGAAAGAATGACTGCATGGTGAGGCGGACCATTCTACTTGACCACTACTTAGAATGACTACCAAGAAGAATGAGTGTCCAATACCATTCCCCCACACTTTCCACAAGTGGAATCGTTGTCTATGGTACATAAGAAATCTATCGAACCATTTTCATTACGAAAATGATTATCCGATCTAGACCATTTTCCAAACTAGAAAATGTTTGTCCGTCAGAAATATAACCACTTTCCGAACTAGAAAGGAACTACCCATCCTAGACCATCTTCCAAAATGGAAAAGGATTGTCCATAAATCAATAACATATCAGTGCTCCCTCCCAACCTGGGAGTAATCACTTTCTTTTCCAATAAGAAGTCATCTCAACAAGCCCCGTCTTGTCTCTTAAGTACGCAAACATTTCATCTTGGATAGAGGCTTTACCAAAATATCTGCTATATGCTCATCTGTGGAGATATACAGGAGAACCACTTCTCTCTTTTGGACTTTATCACGGAGAATATAATTCTTGATCTCAATGTACTTCGGCCTGTCATGAAACGTCGGTTTCTCTTAAAGCTTCACATGGCTCTGATCATTACAACATATCATGGTTGAATTCAACACCTGATTAGACGATCCAAAAAACAACTTATGGAGCCACATTGCTTATGTACAAGAATCACAAGCTGCAATATACTTTCCTTCTGTAGTGTTGAGTGCAATAGACTTATGTTTCCTTCTAGCCCATGAAATCGTGGAAAAACTCAAACTGAAACATATCAAAGTAGCACTTCTTTTTTCATATGCACTCCCTACCCAATCTAAGTTGATAAATTCATGCAGTTGTATGTCATAATTTGAACGTCCCACAAAACAAATATTTGGCTGAGTATTCTCCAAATACATTAACAAGCCAATCAATTGTCAATACATAGATGGGTCTACTATATTAAAGTCTCTTCAACTTCTTCAGATCTGTTATCATGGGAGTTAGGCATAGATTTGCAATCCATCATCCCGGACTTCTGAGTAACCATTCTTATACACTTTCTCTGTCATAGGAAGTTTTTTCCATGTTTCTATTATATACGAGATACTCTGCATCAATTTGCTCAAATCCATACAAGTTCTTCTTCCATTTGCATACATGGGTCTCTTTCTTGTATAAGCTTCTTTCTCAAATTGCTTTATTGGGAAGAATAGTCTTTTACATGTAAATTTCAATCCATGGATACTGCAAGAGGTATACCTGGTTTACTGGAACAAGTTGTCATCATAGTATTCTCCCTCCTTTTGGAAGAACCTGTAGTTTTGAATCTCACAATGCTTCCATTCATTTTTCTTACATACACTATTCTTCATCACAACTTCCATTTCTTTTGCTTGATTGCTTCTAGTGGGTTCAAACCAAGCTGGTAGTCTTATGATTCTCGGTATAATAACTCGTTGTTCTGGATTTTCTTTCTTTCTTTGAATCTTCATGTTCTTCTTCATGTTCCTCTTTAACTTTGGGGTCCATGGAGTCTTCTATAGTTTCCATGCCCTTCCTCCCTGAAGATTCCAATTTCTTCCTTTCATCATAGGAACATAGATGTAGATGGACAACCAAGGATACTTAAGACTTATTTTTGAAGAAGACTTCTTCTAAAGTCAAATTGAACATGTGTTGCTTATCATGGTTGCTACTTTCAATAAAGAACATGGATAGATACTTCATAATTTTCACGGATTCTTTAATGGATCATATCATTTAGGATTAGCTCCCTCCTAATACAGAATTTATGCATGAATGCATGCTCTTCTTTTGGAATTTTGTAATCAACTCCCTCCATCTAAGAGAGTCCATGATTTCATCTGCATCATTATTGCTTTCTTCGAAGTGTCACAAGTCTTATTCTAATTTCCTCTTGATTAGTTACTTCTTTCTGATTTGACTCCTTTTATATCTCTTCAGGCTTGATTTTGATTTCGTCCTATCTGGCAATTGTTACTTATATAATAGATTCCTCAGGAATTTGTCAACGTACTTCATCTTCTCGTAATCATCATAATAGAAATCCTTATCTTGTTATTCTTCCATAGGTATTGTTTTATTGACCATCTTATCTTCTAAGAAATAGATACACAGGAACTATGTAAACATGGTATGTACAAGAACTATGTTATAGAAGAATAATGTTACCTTAACTAGAAGAAGAAGTTTGTTTTATCCTGCTTGGATTTTTTTGAGGGTTCCCTTTCTTCAGTAACTGTTGCTTCGTCTATTTCCTTCCTTTTCTTTAACTCAGGACAGTGGTTCCTATAGTGACCATATTTTTTATAGTTGAAGCATTGTGTTTTTGACATATCTTTTTCTTGATTTGGTTTCTTCCTTAAGCCAAACTTATTCTTATTCCTTAAATTCTTGAACTTTGTTGTGAATGCTTGATCATCATATTTCTTTTGGGATTTATATTTTGCACTAATCCTTGATTCTTCTTGTGCACAGCAAGTCCAAAGTTCTTCAAATGTGGGATACTCCTTTCTTGTGTTCATGCTTGCGGAAAATGCATCCCATGTCTTGGGAAGGCCATTGAGTACTATATTTACTAGTTTCTTTTCTGAAATGATTTCTTCAATAGCTTGTAGTTGATCTCTTAACTGAGATATTCTTACAAAGTATGTTGTTATGTTGTCATCATCATTCATTTTCATGTCATAGAGATCATTATTCAGACTCGTTACTTGTCCAATATTTCTGACTGAGAAGAGGTTAGTTAGGACATTGTACATCTTCTAAGATGAGTCAAGATGAGAGATTTAGGGTATCAAGTGGTATTTTACAGAGTCCACTATTATACTTATAGTGTTGATGTCATTTTCCTTGAACTTCTCCATAATTGCAACGTTATGAGGTTCCTTCTCTTTTCTTGCTTCAAACTGTGGGTCCATGATCTTTCCTTTCACGATATCCAACACTTTATTCTTGGTTAGGATGAGGTCAATCCTTGTCTTCCATGCTCTGAAGTTAGAAGCCCCTTCTAACTTGTTTTCTGACTTCATAGAGTAATTCATGACTGCTTTTACTTGGTCAACCTTTGACTTTGACCAAAAACTCAAACTTGACACCTTGGCTTGTTGAGAGTACCAAGAGGTGTGCTAGGCTAGGGAACACTAAGATATCCAGGAATTAGGTCAAGCTCTTCACTTAAGGTTCCTTAACAAGAGCGTTAGGGTTTCGTTACTACAACAAAACTTTGACTACAACTGCAAATGTAAATGAGCAAATCTTCCCAATCTATCTTCCAGTGGTTAGACTGTCCGAAGATAGTGTGGGCCCATAACCTGTTAGAAAAATAGGTGTGCTCATTTTACCATAGACAATATAGCAATATTGTCACCCAACCATAGGCACAAAGGACACCCCCGAGCACCTTAACCGTAACAGATAGAATAATTTTGGAATCAAATCAATAGCCAACCAAGGTAGCGCACATTTCTCCAAGGTTGGCACACCAAGAAAGAATAACCAAAGGCCAAGCAGAAAGAAAAAACCATAACCAAGATAATTCCAAGCCAAAATCGAAATGCCAGTTGCAACAACTACAGCTACAGCTGCAGTTCCTCTCCAAAATTGTGCACCACTGGTCTTATGCATTTGTGAGAGTGAGCATGACAAATGAGCTCTAGAGCCCTCTATTTATACTACTCTATCTCACTTTACTGGGTCGACTTCTCTTTATGGAGGCTAATAACTCAATATTAATTATTCTATTAATCTAAATTGTCTTCTAGGGTTATTATCCAAGGCTTTAGGGTTTCTCTTGCTTCCTGAAATATTCTAGTCTCGTCAAATGTTACAAGTGGAGGTTAATACCTCCTGTAGCTACCATAATATCAACACTTGTTTTATTTTCCTTAAAAGTTGCATTCATGTTTGTCTCAGTCTTAACTATTTCTCCCTAGAAACTCCAAGGTTTTGGGGGTCTTTCTGTCACAAATGAAAATCTAGTTCTCCCTAAAATGCATCAAGATAATAAATGAGGATAGTTGGCTCTGGGGGTTGGATGTTGGTGTGGAATATTTAGAGAATTTGGTTAAATATTTTATTGAAATCTTCTACCATTTCATTTTCATTTCTCTTTGCAATACTAAGAGCGACAAGTAAGTATATGTCGTCCTTATTTTCTCCCTATTTCTCCATGAAAACATTTTTCAATTCATCCATGTTTCTTATACTATTATGGGGTAAGCCTATGAACCAATCCAAGTCATCATCATCTAAGGAGAGTGCATATAACTTCATGTATACGTCCTTGTGATGCCCCCCATGTCTACGTCTTTGTGATGCCCCCCATGTTTGGTGTTCATGGTTTTGAATTCCTTCTAGTGATTTGTGGCAAATATAGCAATATTTCCTTGGAAGGTAGGCAACTTTTCAATTTCTTTCTCAAGAACATAATGAGGATGTCCTTGAAAGTTGGTAGAGTCAAATGGTCTATAAATTTCATCAATCCAATCATCCATTGTGACTTGGGTGGGATTTGAAAGGTTATTCTCAAAAAAACACCTAATATCTTCTATGTTAAGAATCAAATATCAAAATAGCATAAAAAAGCCTCAGAATAAGTACTCAACGCCTTGAAAAATAGAGAATTTCATATAATAAACCTATTAGAGGGGGCAACCTCCTTATACACCACATAAATTTCAAAATACAAGATGATTCCAAATGAAAAGGTCTCCTTGGTATATAGAGGAGACTGGGAGGTGCAATTACAACTAATGGACCCAAGCCGACATAAATAAAATAACATTACTAATGTAATATGCCCCAATTAAGGGGTAAAATGCCACTATTTAGGGATTAACATCCCCCTCCCCTTCAGAAAATTTTTATCCACAACGCTTGAGTAATTTTGGATGCTTCCGTATAAAAGACTCATCTTCCCAAGTGGAATCTTTAGCAGGTAGTTTCCTCCACTTAATGAGATACTTTGAAATGGATCTATTCCTCAACTGGCGAATTCTTGTGTCAGTGATAGTTTCAGGCTCCAATATGATTTTTCCTTCATCGTCAAGTTCTGGAAATATAGGTTGAACTGGGATCTTGACACCTATAACTTTCTTTAAGCATGAAACATGGAAAACTAGGTGTACTCATGAAAATGCAGGCAACTCCAACTTGTATTCCATAGTACCAATCTTTTGCAACACCTTATAAGGGCCATAGTACTTTAGTGATAATTTATTATCCTTCTTAGCTTGCTTGAGGGACATATGTTTGTATGGTTGTAGTCTTAAAAATACCCAATCCCCTACTTCAAAACGTATTTCACTACGATGTTGATCTGCTTGTCATTTCATGTGATTATGTGTCATGGTCAGGTTGTCCTTTGAGTGTTGGAGAACTTGTTGTTGATGCTCGATGTGATATTCC
>ML875311.1:0-11289 GCA_009831015.1 Picea engelmannii
GAGCCATATGACAGGGTCATATGCTATAACGGTTATAACCACGGGCTATATTAAAACCCCCACGCACTATGTAACAATGGTATGGTCATATGTTTCGATGTATAAAACCGTGGGTCGGGGCTAAGCCCCAGCCTGACCCCCCACCATTTAACACATAGTTTGATTTTAAATAAATTTAAACATGTATACATATCAAGTCACAACTGGTGGTCCGTTGGTCAGATGGTCTTTGCGAAGGTGCTATGTGGAGGAGAGGTCCAGGGGTCGAACCCCGTAGACTCCAACATAATTTTACATAACAACCAAAAGCCAATAAAGGGGTGCCACGTGGCAGCCCATGGTTGGGCCACGTGGCACCCAATCACTTGACCAAACAATGCCACGTGTTGAGATATCATTCACCCTCAACAGCCAACCAAACTCTACCATGTCATCACATGCCATGTCATAGTACGGTCGTACGGCCCTGCCACATCAGCCTGTACAGACTGTACAGTCTGCGTCCTTTTTTTACCTGTTTGACTTTATGAACAGATTGCAATATCTCTCGCTCCCGACGTCGGTTTGAGACGAAATGAGTTGCATTGGGTTCGCAACGACGAGGCCTACACTCTCATCCGGTTTGAAGCGATTATGAGCACTTTTAATTTTTGAGCAAAATTTGATCCCCTGATCACCCTCATACGTACCACTTTTCATGAGTTATTCCCAAAGTCTCATATCATTATTTCAATTAAACCATCTTTTTCCCCCTGTTGCTTAACTATTCTTTCAATAATTCTTTGGTCTACTTTTACTGGTCTGTGAAACCTGACACTCTAAGTTCTTAATCTGTTGGAAATAGATTTCCTTGTGAAGTCAACAGTTTGTTGACTCCGAAATGTGAAACATAGGGTACCTTCTTTCAAATGGTTGCAACGCCTTATTATTTAATTAAATTTAATAATATACTAATAGGTGTGACCCCTTGTGTGACTTGTGTGACTATGATGAAGAGATGAAACGTATGTTTTAATGTACTTATGAATTGGCTGAGATATGATCTCTACAGTTTATTTTCTTTAAATCGTTGTCAAAATAATTGATTACAAGATGTTATGGGCGAGGTGAATAAAGAGGAAATGATGTTGTCTTAATTATCTCTCACAAGTATTACTATGCTACATTTAATTTGGCAAAGGATCTACACTCCAGTTTTTAATTTATATATAGTGTATGGTATGGTGATTACCTTGATTTCATGCTACAAGGGTTGCACACATTGTTTAAATTGGAAGTCTAAAGGTTGGGACACAATATCCCTAGCAAGTCTGGATGTATGTTACATTGGGGTTTTGGAAGAGTTGGCAGATTTGTAAGTTTGAAACATAGGCAAACTATGATGTATTCGACTTGCATTAAATCGATTTGGAGTTAGTAGTTGATGTGTTGTATGGTTAGATGCTCATGCTTTCCTTGGACGAATGTGTAAGTTCAGATACAACATGCACTAAATGCACGTCGCTCTAACCTACCTCAAGCCCGCTACCCTAGCCATTTCACATTTTCTCTTGTTGGTTGTTGTTTCTATGCTTTGTTCGGTCATGGAACATGTATACAGGCTTGATCAACTCTCCTTGGACATTTTTACACATAGGTATGGGGTTTCTTCCTGATCCATCCATGAATATTTCGCTCTGCTCTTTAATTAAGTCAACAATTGGCTCTTGAGTTTTCTATATGTTTGTGCATTTCCAAATTTATGATATGTGGAAATTTTGGTTGTGTATGCATTATTAGCGAAGTCTTGGTCTCTGTGGGATTTTTATTTGAACTATTCACATAAAAAATGTGGGTGTTTCTTACTGTATGTAGTTGTTCGTTCTTTACGTGTGGAAATGGGTATTGTTTGGGAAATTCACGGGCCTATCTTGCCTCTAGTTTTCATTTGATATTTCTATTTGTCCAACAAGAACGTTATCATTGTTTGTTACTTGTAGGTTATTTGGAAACTCTTCCTATCATTTAAGTGTGTGGATCGTGTGGCTATCATGCCCGTGCCCTTGCATCAACTCTGTAAATATAAATGTGGAATTTTGTGGTGGTATTAATCTTTTCATGCTCTTTTTGGCTAAAATCTCAACTTGGTCATCTCGTCCTCCTTCATTGCATTATTGTTGATAGTTGCATATCGAACCCTGTATTTGGAAAACAGGGTGGAAGGTGGCCAACCCAGAATTTAGTAAAGGCAATGTTTGTGCTCTTTTTTAGTCATGGGTTTGGTTTATTATTTGTTGTGCGAAGATGGAAAGAATGTTAAGCCCACTCATTTGTTTGGTAATACAGTATGCCGCAAGGAAATATTTGGGTTCAATGGCAACATTGCAAAACTATTTTTATAGATATGACTTGATGTGTTTTAATTCCATATGCAAGGAGCACCTCTGTGTATGAGTTATATACTCACTAAATGAGTCTTACAAACCAAAATGAAAGGGAAATTTGAAGCATGTTTATTTGAGGTTTCACTTGAACTATTGTTATACACCAGGAGCCCTTTTATGGACACTTTGTCGGACTCTGTGTTGGTCACTATAATTTCTTAATTAATTCAAACAATCAAGTGCTACATAAATTGTCAACCCAGGGAAGTCTGCTTATTTCAAAGATAACCACGCACTATGTATGCTCAATTTCAAAAGAAACCTAGAGTTGTAGTAAAGGAAACTATATTAATCACACTTGCCTTGAATGAACTGAAGTTCTGACTTGAATTACAGGAATGCAACCTACTTATTGCAGATCTTTAAAGATTAATCTAAAGAATCCTGGATTACATTAAAATAACAACTGCAATAGGAAAGAACAATTATTCTGTAACTAGAGAACAAGACCCTTATTCCCAAGCAGGAACTCCAGCACCTTGTTTTTTATTAACACACTTTCATGAAAACATTAATGCATAGAAGGCTAACTCGATCTAGCAGAGAACAAGACCGTCTGATTCCTTCCTTTTTAAGCAGGAACCCTTAGCCCAGTCTCTAAACAACACACTTGTGAAAAATAACTAGAAGCTTACTAATTTTACAGAGAACAGGACCTTCTAATCCCTTCCATTAAGCAGGGACCCTTAACCCAGTCTCTGATTAGCACACTTGCGAAAATAACTGAAATCTACAGAGAACGGGACCTTATAATCCCTTCCAGTAAGCAGGGACCCTTAACCTAGTATCTGATTAGCACACTGGCGAAAATAACTGAAATCTATAGAGAACGGGACCTTCTAATCCCTTCCATTAAGCAGGGACCCTTAACCCAGTCTCTGATTAGCACACTTGTGAAAATAACTGAAATTTATAGAGAACAGGACCTTCTAATCCCTTTCATTAATCAGGGACCCTTAACCCAGTCTCTGATTAGCAAACCTCATAAAATCATCACACAAGATTACTAATGAAATTGATTATGAACTGCGTGAAAATAATGCAACATTCAATAAACTGAAGTTCTTAACAAGACAGAGTTCAGTAGTGTTTCAGCAAGACAAAAGTTAATCAAGGCATAAACATAAATTACACTAACACACTATAAAACTAACGGGTGAATCTTGTGAAGAAGGTGGGCCCTCCCTTCTCACAAGATTCCCCTGAGATGAAAAGGCTAGAGAAGGATGCTCAAAACAGTATTTTATTCATCTATCAATGGGTCATATTACAATCTGGAAAAATGAAGTATGTCCCTCTCTATAAAGATTTCTTAATACATAAAACTTCCCCTCGAATGATGATTTCCTCTTATTTAAAGAGGGAACCCCTTCGATACAATTGATAAAAAAATACAATGTATATCTGAGTTCTATTCTTGGTCAGATCGACTTTCTAAACCAGAATAGGATGTCCTAGTCTTGCGCAACAGAATGATATTACAAGTGCTGAATGAGGTGTTGTTGTTACCGCTGGAGTAACAGTTCCTTCTCGTTGTTGCTGATGTTGTTTCAGCATCACAAATCGCGGGTTATTTCAACCACGGGATTTGCGCTCTTGACTGTTTCAGCATTCTCATGTAGGAGCGATGGTTGGTGCTTGGCTCACGTGCCACTATTGTAGAGTTTTTGTTGACCACCGACTGTGTAACGGCTTCCTTTGTGTTTCAACATCGTTGGTCCTGGGCTGTGTAACGGCTTCCTCTGTGTTTCAGCATCTATGACTCTGGACTATGTAACAGCTCTTTGTTTCAGCATCTGCGACCCTAGACTATGTAACAACTCTGTGTTTCAACATCTGCGACCCTAGACTGTGTAACAACTCTGTGTTTCAGCATCTGCGACCCTGGACTATGTAACAGCTCTGTGTTTCAGCAACATGCCTCAAATGCTAATCTGCAGTTTGAATTGTTTCAGCACTTATACATTTCTAATCAATGGTTAAGTACGAAAGTGATGTAAAATATTATGCAAAACAGATTAAACGTATAGTAATGAGAAGGGACGTTGTATACCTTTGGAATGATCAGATAAAGTGATAGTATGAGCTTAAATGTGGGTGATCAAGAGTGTAATAGTGGAAAAAAGTACAGGAAAAAAGGTACATTGTGTGGTCCTAACATCCCCCCCAACTCAAGGTGTTGCATGTCCTCAGGCAACGTCACTCTGAGCATGTAAGTTACTCAAGAAGTAGCTCTTGGAGGTACTGTCCGTTGGCATTCTAAACCCTTGGACCCATTGTAATCTTTGCCATGCTGTTGTTTTTGTCTTCTTAGGCAGCTTACAATTAATTTGATATCTTTCTATTGGCAACCAGAGGATAGGAAAATAAAACCAGTACACTATCCAGTTTTTAACACATTGTTGAACACACTGGATGTAGTTAGGTACCCTGGAGATTGCTACCTCAAGGTTGGTCGTGCTAAAAGGATGGTGTTCTTGTCTTTTCTCAGTGGATTGCTACCAAAACAGGTTATTTTCTTAGAGGGAAGGAATCTCTATGGATATGATGATGTGCTGACAATCCTGGAGCACTCTTGATTGTAGCTGCTAAACATGTTCAATCACACCTGGTTTCTTTAAGAACTCATAATATTCTGTGACAAAGGTGGCTGCATTCTGTGGTTCTGGTCTTATCCATAGAAGGCGGTTGTCTTCATTGTGTTTAGCAGCCATGAAGTCATCTTGCCAAATGATTTGATTGTAGAGAAAGGAGGTGAACGCCCGAATCTGAATGTCCCCGACAAGAGGATTAAGGTTCAGCTGCCTGTTCTCTGGAATGGCTTCATTATGGAAATATGCCTCACAGAGGAGGTGTTGATCTCTAGCAGATTCTTTTGTGAAAGTTTTGACAAAGTCTGTTGGGTGTAGTACCGCATGGGGTTTGCCTTCTATAATTGATTTGATCTGAAACCATGTGAGTCGCTCCATAAGGAACAAGGAGTAGTTGCAAGATGGTTTTCTTGTAGCCAATAGCTTTTGTGTCAGGTCAAATACCCGGACCATTCTGCCTTTCAACTCTTTGTTCTGTTTCTTAAGGGCACGAGCTTCCTGATGTGTCTTCTCTAAAGCTTCCCAATTTGAGTATGTATGATTTATCCAGATTTGTCTATGCTCTTGCAGGCTTTTGGCCTATGTTGCAGCATACTCTTTCTTCCATTTTTGTATTGCTGCATGCTCATCCCATGGATGGGTCTGTGTTTCAGCGTTGCAAATAGTGGAATGAGGTAAGGTATGAGTAAATTGTTCCACAAAAGTGGGGAGATTGATTTGGCTGGGAGGTGTAAATTCCTCCATAGGCATTGTCTGTATGGATTTGTTGACAAAGGCAGGGGCTTCATTTGTTGGAATACAGGGCTCAGTCTTGATCTTGTGGGGTTCTGCTGGTTCTTGTGTGACAGCAGGTTCTTCCTTTTTTACTACAAAAGGTGAAGGAGTAGGGGGAGCTCCTGATATTGGGACTTGAGTTACCTTACATCCTGCTTGATAGTAAATATCCCCACATTGACAACACATATATTCTTTACACGGGATCTCTATAGTCCCCTCTGACAAGGTTGATGTATGAGCTAGGATGTACAAATTTAGTTCTTTCTCATATGCTTCCTTTGTCGTGGCTAATTCTTGCTTATATGCTTCCAGTTCAGATTTTAAAAACTCGTTTTCCTGCCAGAGAGAGCCCATTGTTGGTTATGGTTGGGGGGTGACTGGTTCTTGTGTGGCAGTCACAGCCTCACTAGCTGGTTCTTGTGGAGCAACTACTGGATTGGCGGTTGCTTCCTGTGTTTCAGCTTCCTGATGGAAGGAGAGTAGTGTTGCAGCACCCTGGACCTCTGATTCTTGCATCTCAATTTCAAGATCAGCAGCTGGTTCTTGTGTTTCAGCCGTAGCTGGTTCTTGTGTGGCAGCTATGGTTGGTTGTTGTGTTTCAGCCACTGAATGGGTAGTTGGTTCTTGTGTTTCAGCTACTTTATTTGAGGAGAGTAGTGTTGCAGCAGCCTAGACCTCTAATTCCTGTATCTCAATTTCAATATCAACAGTTGGTTCTTGTGTTTCAGCCACTGAATGGGTAGTTGGTTCTTGTGTTTCATCTACTTTATTTGAGACAGATGATGTCGCAACACCCTGGGCATCTGGTTCTTGTGTTTTAGTTCCCATGGGTGGAATAGGCAAAGATCCTGAGATTTGGGAGGTTGGAGGTGTACGGGGTATCAGTCGAATGGGTTGGGGGTGTAGGATAGTGGCAATAATGGGTGGCCTAGTTGAGGCCCTTGTTCTCTTTTTTCGTAAGAAGGACGGAAAGAGGGGAATTTGTTTTCATTTACGTGGGGTCTTTCCTCAATGATGGGGCAGGGGGAATTATCTGGCTCAGAGTCATCACTAAGGATATGAAGGGCGGGAGTGGATGATTCTGGTAAGGTATGAGGCGGGCTTGGTATGGTAGGGGTATTGATTGGTCTGGTTGGTTCCGTGGGTGGGCTATTGGGTACTTCTGGAGAGTCTGGGGGATTTTGCGGTTGCTGCTCCTGGAGGTTTTCAGGAATTTCGGCAGCTGCTTGGGGGTTTATAGGCGGGTTATTTAGTGGGGGGGTTTGTTGGGAAAAAACCCTTTGGATGAGTAGTTGGACAAGACGGTGATGGGTGAGTGAAAGGGTGGGATCTTTAGCCTTTTTGCAGTAATGTGCCATATTTTTCAGACAACCCAGCAAATAATAAGGAATATTGACCCGTCTATTATGCCTTAAATGAGATAACAGAAGAAAGTCGTGTTGATAAACTACCTGGTATCGGCCCTCCCAGGTTAGGTAATGCTTGATGAATCTTTCAACTTCCAGCCATGGAGGTGGCAATGAGCTGAGTTGAACACCCCTACCTTTAAATTCAATTCATTCTTCTGGCAGGAAGAATTTTTGCTGAGCATTCTGAATGATATGTTTACGGCTGAACATGCGAGTGTCGTTGATAGGGAGGCCTGAGACCTGTGATATATCTTCTTCCGTTACTGAAATTCAGACCCCTTGGATGATAGAATGGTCTTCCTGAAGGTTTTGGGCGAATTGCAGGACCTATTGTTCATTATACCCCTGGAGTCTCTGAAAGTAACTGAGCCATCCTGCCTGCTGAAAGATTTGATAAGCTACTGGATAATGTTCTAACAACACTGTGGTGGCAGGCTCGTTCCGTATGAGAGAGCCTCCCATAGCTACCATCTCGGTAGGATACAACGTCGGAGAGTTTGAGTATCAGCCTCTGCACAGAGTGAGTTTTCCGAGCGATGTTAAGCAAAATGGCAGTCAAATGCGCGAAAGGGTGGTGAAATAGGGATGGCGGTGGTGAGTTCGTGCGAAATGATGGTATAGAAGGTTTGATGTGTCCTCCCCTCTCATCAAGTGCGGCTAATAAATGATTGCACTCGAGTGGCCATAATGATTTAGAATCCTCTCATTAACTATAGCCTAACTGAATTACATAAAATTTACATACCTCGCCTTACCTTTTGATTCGTTCTACAAACAGAATATCATGCATGTCCATGGTAGGCCTGCAGTGGTCGTGGCGGAGACTTTTAATCTAATAGATGAGTTGTGTCGAGGGTTTGCTGACTGGAAGGACGAACTATAGTATGAGAGCGTAAAAGCTTCCTGACAGATGATGTTGAAAAATTGGTGTTTCAGCAACAAAGAAGAATGAAACAATTGTTGGACGGTGTTGTTTCGATGATGAGAAAATGTGAAGAACTCCTGAACAATGTTGTTTCAGCAACAAGAAAAATGGGGTGAAACAATTGCTGGACGGTGTTGTTTCATCGAAGAAGAAAGTGAGGAGTTTTCGGACTATAGTGTTTTGGCAATAGGGAGAACAAAAAGTGTTGAACAATGGTGTTTCAACATCGGAAGAAAGTCAAAAGTGCTGAACAGTGGTGTTTCAGCATTGGAGGAAAGTCAAAAGTGTTGAACAGTGGTGTTTCAGCATCGGGAAAAATGATGAAGAGTTGCTGACAATGGTGTTTCAGCAACAGAAAAGAAAAGGCGAAACAATTGTTGGATGGTGTTGTTTCGCCGATGAAGAATGGTGAGGAAATGGGGAAAAGTGGTAAAAGGATGCTAAGCAGTGATGGGGGAATAGGTGTGGGGTTGGTGGTAGCGATGTTTCAGTAATGAAGGAAAGGGAACGAATTGCTGACAGTGGTGTTTCGGCAACAGAGGAAAGTCAAAAGTGTTGAACAGTGGTGTTTTAGCATCAGGAAAAATGATGAAGAGTTGCTGACAATGGTGTTTCAGCAACAGAAAAGAAAAGGCAAAACAATTGTTGGACAATGTTGTTTCGTCGATGAAGAATGGTGAGGAAATGGGGAAAAGTGGTAAAAGGTTGCTGAGAAGTGATGGGGGAATAGGTGTGGGGTTGGTGGTAGTGATGTTTCAGTAATGAAGGAAAGGGAACGAATTGCTGACAGTGGTGTTTCGGCAACAGAGGAAAGTCAAAAAGTGTCGAACAGTGGTGTTTTAGCACCGGAGGAAGGTCAAAAGTGTTGAACTGTGGTGTTTCAGCATCGGAGGAAGCTTGTCTCTTTGAAGTAGGATCGTCCTTTCCTAGTGGCCTGTGCTTCAATCAGGAATCTGCAAAAATCGATTGTAACATGGTATTTCTTGATAGGGATTATTAAAATCTAATCTAATACTAAAGAAATTAACTTAAAAGAATTAATTGCAATGAGGGGTAGAAGCCTCTTTTAGGAAGAGGTAATGGGCGTTTTCCATGCATGTGGCCTTAAAATCTTCTTTGGAAATAGGGTGCTGGTACAGACGGAGCCGATGACCATTTACAAGTAACAGAGTTTTGGAGTCATCGATTGTGAGGAGACTTATTGTTCCATTGGGGAAAACAGTGTCTACTTCGTAAGGTCCAAGCCATCTTGTACGCAGTTTCCCTTGAAATTATTTGAACCGGGAATCATACAGTAGGGCCCAATTACCTTTTTGGAACTTCTTGTTCTTGATATTTTTGTCATGCCATTTTGATCTTTGCTGTTGAATTATGGTTGTCTGTTGAATGGCATCTAATCTTTTCTCCTCCGATTCATTAAGCTGCTGCAACCTGGCTATCTGTGCATCGGTTAAATCAAGGTTGACAGCTAAAGCAGTCCTTAAGGTTTTTATCTCAAATTCGACTGGAAAGACAACACTCTTTCCATATACTAATTCATAGGGAGAGAATCCTGTAGTATTTCTCCAAGTAGTTCTGTAGGCCCATAATGCTTCAGGGAGCCTGTAGGACCAATTCTTTCTATTTTCCTTCACTGTTTTTGTGAGAATGGCTTCTATTAATTTGTTTGTGCTTTCCACCTATCCGTTGGCTTGGGGGTGGTATGCTGTAGTCATTCTCTGCTGAATATGATATCTCTGAAGGGTGGCTTTGAACCCATGAGAAGTGAAAGGAGGTCCTCCATATGTAACTAATTCTCTTGGTACTCCAAATCTGATGAAGATGTCTTTGAATAAGAAATCTATAACTTCTTCTTTGGTCACTCTGTGGAGTGCTTTGGCTTCCACCCATTTAGTCATGTAGTCTGTGTAGACCATTATATAAACTTTTTGATTGGATGGAGGGTTGATGGGTCCTATAAAGTCTAGGGCCCATCTTTCAAATGGTTCAAGTACTATCTGGGGGTTTAATGGCATTTCATCTCTATGATTAGGTTGGCCTACTCTTTGGCAGCTATGATAGACCTGGACATATTTCTTTCCATCTTTGAAGAGTGAGGGCCAATAGTACCCCATCCTGAGAATTTTATGTGTTGTTCTTTTATTAGCAAAATGCCCTCCACAAGGGCCATCATGACAAGCTTTTAGTAGATCATACACCTCATCTTCTCTAATACACCTTCGAATTTCTTGATCAGCTCCTGTATGGAAAAGGTACCCACTTATCCAACTATACCGATCACTTTGATAAATGATACATTTTTTCTCTCGGTAGGATAGGTGTGGTGGTAACTTCCCTGCAACCAAGTAGTTAGCAATGTCTGCATACCAAGGTGAGTGAGCAGAAACTGCAAATAGATATTCATCAGGAAAGGAATCGTCTACTGGGGTATCATCATCAGGTGTCAATCGAGAAAGGAAATCAACAACTACATTCTCTTTTCCTGGTCCATCTACAATTGTAATATCAAATTCTGGCAATAATAGTAGCCATCTGGTGACTCTAGCATTTGTAATAGGTTTGTTCATTAAGTATTTGATAGCTGAGTGATCAGTATGGACAAAATTAGAATAGCCAGTAATGTAATGTCTAAATTTATTAATTGCATAGATAACTGCTAAGAATTCCTTCTTGGTGACTGTATAATTGAGTTCAGCAGGGGTCATATTCTTGCTGATGAAATATATAGCATAAGGGAGATGATTTGCTTCATGTCCCAAAACAACTCCTATTGCAGTATCTAAAGCATCGGAGGATATGTGAAAGGGAAGTGTCCAATCAGGTCCTCTAAGGATAGGATTTGTAGATAACTGATGTTTAAGTGTATTAAATGCTTCCTAGCAAGAATTAATCCATTTGAATTCAACATTTTTCATCAGTAATACAAACAGGGGAGAAGCTATTTTGGAAAAATTCTTGATAAATCTTCTGTAGTATCCAACATGTCCTAGAAAACTTCTTACCTTTGTTTGAGTTTTGGGAGTAGGAAGATCCTTAATGACTTGTATTTTGGATGGGTCTACCTGAATTCCTTGAGATGAGATAAAATGTCCAAGCACTATTCCTTCACTCATCATCATATGGCATTTTTCTGTACTTAAGGAGAGTTGGGCTTGTATGCATCG